>ARYC01019413.1:0-11724 GCA_000711775.1 Oxytricha trifallax | reverse complement strand
CTATACCACTTGATGCATGATCTACCTATCGATACAGTAGACTTTATTAAAAGCTCAGCTAAGAGAGTAGATAATTAATTGGTTTAAAAGTGTGCTAAAGAAGGGAGAGTGAATGTATATAAATAAGTTTTTTAGTTAAGTTAATGAATATATAAGTCACATTTAGAATTCTTTAGAGGGATCTGGCTTCTCTTTCTTTTCTTCTACTTCTTGCTTCCCTCCTCCTAGGTTTCTTCTCTTGCTGCCGGCTCCAGCATCTATGTTCATTGACTCTGGCGGCTAAATATTTGAATAAAGTCTCTTGCTAGCTTCATACTTTGTCTGCGACTTTCGCTCTCTGTGAAGCTTGCTCTATTCCTTCATCAAGAAGATGCCAGTACCAAATTTTTCTAAAGAGTTAAGTTACAAATCTTACATGAAATAAAAGGGGTGCTGCTACAGCTCTGATAGTCAGCTCTCACTTATCTTGATTGCTTGTTTATCCTTATCTTATGAAGAGATGCTGTACCTTTTTCTTATTAGATTCTTGGATAATATCTTTCAAGTAATCACCTTTAATTGTTGCAAGTATGCCAAAGAAATAGTTTCTTTCAGGTAGTTTATGTGACAACTGCTTCTTTGTCAGCAGGACTGCGAAACCTCTAGGTCGTTCATAGCATCATCATATCAGTTGGTCACCGAGATTTCTGGATAGTTTGGATTCTCAGCAAACTTTACATCCTAAGTTTTCAATGCTTTCTTCTCTTCGCAGAGTAAAGCTCTTAGAAATGAATTTTGGTACCTTCCATTGTTGGCGGAACAAACCAACTGCATAATCATTTTTAGTTACTATGAGTTCATTACCTTGCTTACCAGGTAACGATGCAATCCTCCTTGCTTCTAAATCTCTGAATCAATTCTTGTGCTTGCACTCTTTTTATTGCATCATTCATTGACTCCATCTTGTTTACAGATCTAAGAAATGATTTTCGATTTTAAGTTTATTGATTTCAATTATATACCTCTGTACAATTTACAATAAAAAAAGGGCATATAATGGAAGGACAATCTCTAAGAATGATTTGGAGAAGGATTGAGAACTGGTTTCAAACTTGAGAGATTGATATCTATTTCAACTAATATAGCTCGATATTTTCAAATTTATATTGCCACGTACTTAATTAGGAGCACCCTATTTTTATCACAAAATACCTACGAAAGCAGTACTTATTTAATTAATTGCAACTCCTAAATTTGTAAGTGCTATATTCAACTAATTATTGAATATGAAAATAGTTACTTCCTCGCTCATTTTTAGAACTGGATCGTCCCATAGAACACATTTTCTCACTATTACTCTAAAAATTTTCCTTGAAACTTGCAAGTTTCTAAAGCTCTCAAATAAGCTCTAAGTTATAGAGGCAATTATATAATTTTAAATTCAAATTTAATTGTGAGCACTAACATTTTAAGAAAAGCAACTTCAAATCCATCACACTTAAAAGACTTACCTTTCGCAGCAATAAAAATTGTTATAGATGTGAGATGAACTCTCATTAAAAACTACCAGAGCTATCATTTTAGGTCTCTGTTATTATCATAGAAATTAGTTATATAAAATATATGGCAAGCATGTGTGTGGGAGATAGAGAGGAGGAAAAAGTTCGAATAAAATTTAAATGTAAGCCGAGGAAATTGAAATATTTGTTTTGTGACAAGTTTGAAAGAGACTTCTCATAAGTCTAGTTGCTACAGGCACATGAAGATCCATAAGGAAGCTAAGCTTACTGTATATTTAAAGCATGACAAAGTTGATGGTAAGGATAATTGCTTTGAGTGTGATAAGCAGTACTCTCTTCAAGAGACTTGAAGAAGCATCTTTTAAAAGCCCACAAGAAAAAAATAGAAGTTGAAGATTAAGACACTCACTGAAGTTGCTCCACATAAAAAAGTGAGGTAGCCTCTTTAGATTCAGCAACTTTTTTAAGCAAGTGAATCAGAGCATATTAGGATAGCACGCAACCTCTTTGCATCAGATATCACTAAAATCATGATTTAGATTATTGTAGAGATACATTTGATTTGGGAAAATTAGTTAAATTTAAGTTTACAAATATTTAAAATCGTGGCAGTTAACTTTTTGGAGACCCAGGCAATATGGTACTTGTTCAATAGAGAATTCAAAATTAGCTGGACTTTACTATTGGCGATACCCCTCTATCGCATCCCTGAAGCGAGATAACTCGACTTTAATTTTTAGTGATTTGTTTAGTTGATTTTAATGTCAAAATTAAAATTGGATTATCTCGCTTCAGTGATACAATAGATGGGTACCGCCAATAGTAAAGTCCAGCTAATTTTGAATTTTCTATCTAACAAGTACCATATTGTCTAGGTTTCGAGAAAGTTAACTGCTACGATATTTAATATTTGTAAATTTAAATTTAATTAATTTTCCCAAATCAAATGTATTCCTACAATAATACAAGCAATTTCAGATGATTGCCCATTTAGATTTAGATATTTCTCTCTAAAGCTACCTAATTCTAGAGGACTCCTATGACAAGAAAGTTATCAAGGATCATCAGTATGCTTATAAGGTATATCTTTTCAACTATCTCCTTAGTGATGATAAATATTAAATGGAGTTTACTAATGAGTATCAAGTACTCACTCAGGCAAAGTTTAAAGAGTGCAAATACTTAATAAAGCTAGATGCTGTTCTCCTTGCCAAAGATCATGTAGCTTTCAGACTCCCACTCTTTGAAATGACCCTCAAAGATTTCAAAACTGATCAAAGAAATCATAGATAGCTTGCATTAATAGCAACCTAAACTATACAAGGTATCAAAGAGCTTCATAAGTTAGGCTTTGTTCACAGGGATCTCAAGCCTGAGAATATAATGTTGAACTTTTCACCTGTAAGAGTATCAATAATTGATTTCAACAGAGCTTTAAGAGTGGAGGTATCAACGCTTGGGAGAGTTATGGGCACTCCAGGCCATAAAACAGAGAGAAGACTGGTGAGATGGTGACTCTTAATGGGATGTGTGGGCTATGGCAGCAATTTTAATAGATTGTTATATTCCTTAAACAATTACTTCTCTACAAGGTGCGATTAATTTACTTAGCAAAGAATAAAGTAGTTTATAGATAAAACCAAATTCTCTCAATCATTGAAATTAATGGCTTAGTCAACTATAATAAAATTTTATTCAAGATCAGACATCTGAATAGAACAAATATTGTTGAGATTAAGTAAGATAAACTTTAGAAATTACGACACGATGCATTTTAAGTAATTTAATTAAATACATTTACTATAAATTTCACATTAAATCCTATTAAAACTCTTAATCTTAATAAATTCCATACAAATCAAAGCACTTATATGGGGTTTGGGGTCTTGACTCAATGATTTTTTTCATAAATTTTTGAATCTTTCCAGCAAGTGATTGTTGAGTAATGCGAATACAGAGCTGATTTTGAACATTAGTATCTCCAGGTAGTGACTGGGCATTTTCGGTTTTGATGAAGAATTTCCATATTTATTATTTTTATATTTTTCTATACTCAGTTACTCATTTTCTTTCGTGAGGTTCAATATAAAATTGATGCAAGCTTGTTGACATTCAAAACACCAAAACCACTTAATGAGGTATATTAGTGCTATGATTTATAAGGAATTTAGTAGGGGTTGGGGTTATTAATTAAATTAGAGACAAAAATAGAAAGCTTTTGGGGTCTATTTATGATGAAAAGTATATAGATTTAGTTTTGAACCTGCGATATTGATGTGATATATTTACAGTGGATAAGTCAAACTTGTACTCAATTATAAGTCAATTGCACTGCTCTTAAAGCTAAGTCCATCAACAGTTCGCTCCCTCTGCCTTATAGCAGCATAACTTGAGCAATAATTGCTGAATTTAATGCCTTAGAGGAAGTCAAAGTTTCAATAGAAGCATATTAAATATCTTATCAATGAAAAAACTCTGAAGTATTGGGCTCCCTTCTCTCTCACCAACGAGCTACTATGTTTCACCGCCAGTTCCCTGTGTTGAAGATCTCTGCATAGTCTGTTGCTAACATTTATACACGAAAAAGTATCTCTTACAAAGGTGTGAATCGTATCAAGAGAGTGATTGATTTCATTCTACCATTTTACAATAACAGTTTAAATTATATTTTATTTAAATGCAAAGAGCTCAGTAGAATAATATAAAGTTTATACATACTGACGAGGCTGTGTTTACATTCAACACTTTCATCTAGAAGTCTTGGTATAAGAGGCATAGTAATATAGAATTATATGACCAAAAAGTCAAGGTATAAACAATGGCAATTCTTGTAGGTATTAGCGAGGATGCTGGTTTGGAAACTTATGTTATTCATCCTCGCTCTATTAAGACAGAGCAGTATATTAAGTTCTTAGAGCAGCTGAGAGAGAAGTACCCTGAATAAGAGATTATACTATTCGTTGATAATCTTTCTGTTCATAAGACAAAAGAAACAAGGAAGAGTTATGAACAACTTAGAATAACACCAGTGTTCAACGTGCCTTACAGTCCATAGTTTAATGGAATTGAATTCTACTGGGGTATACTTAAAGGCCATTACAAGAAACTGCTGCTATACCACTTGATGCATGACCTACCTATCGATACAGTAGACTTTATTAAAAGCTCAGCTAAGAGAGTAGATAATTAATTGGTTTAAAAGTGTGCTAAAGAAGGGAGAGTGAATGTATATAAATAAGTATTTTAGTTAAGTTAATGAATATATAAGTCACATTTAAAATTCTTTAGAGGGAGCTGGCTTCTCTTTCTTTTCTTCTACTTCTTGCTTCCCTCCTCCTAAGTTTCTTCTCTTGCTGCCAGCTCCAGCATCTATGTTCATTGACTCTGGAGGCTAAATATTTGAATAAAGTCTCTTGCTAACTTCATACTTTGTCTGCGACTTTCGCTCTCTGTGAAGCTTGCTCTATTCCTTCATCAAGAAGATGCCAGTACCAAATTTTTCTAAAGAGTTAAGCTACAAATCTTACATGAAATAAAAGGGGTGCTGCTACAGCTCTGATAGTCAGCTCTCACTTATCTTGATTGCTTGTTTATCCTTATCTTATGAAGAGATGCTGTACCTTTTTCTTATTAGATTCTTGGATAATATCTTTCAAGTAATCACCTTTAATTGTTGCAAGTATGCCAAAGAAATAGTTTCTTTCAGGTAGTTTATGTGACAACTGCTTCTTTGTCAGCAGGACTGCGAAACCTCTAGGTCGTTCATAGCATCATCATATCAGTTGGTCACCGAGATTTCTGGATAGTTTGGATTCTCAGCAAACTTTACATCCTAAGTTTTCAATGCTTTCTTCTCTTCGCAGAGTAAAGCTCTTAGAAATGAATTTTGGTACCTTCCATTGTTGGCGGAACAAACCAACTGCATAATCATTTTTAGTTACTATGAGTTCATTACCTTGCTTACCAGGTAACGATGCAATCCTCCTTGCTTCTAAATCTCTGAATCAATTCTTGTGCTTGCACTCTTTTCATTGCATCATTCATTGAATCCATCTTGTTTACAGATCTAAGAAATGATTTTCGATTTTAAGTTTATTGATTTCAATTATATACCTCTGTACAATTTACAATAAAAAAAGGGCATATAATGGAAGGACAATCTCTAAGAATGATTTGGAGAAGGATTGAGAACTGGTTTCAAACTTGAGAGATTGATATCTATTTCAACTAATATAGCTCGATATTTTCAAATTTATATTGCCACGTACTTAATTAGGAGCACCCTATTTTTATCACAAAATACCTACGAAAGCAGTACTTATTTAATTAATTGCAACTCCTAAATTTGTAAGTGCTATATTCAACTAATTATTGAATATGAAAATAGTTACTTCCTCGCTCATTTTTAGAACTGGATCGTCCCATAGAACACATTTTCTCACTATTACTCTAAAAATTTTCCTTGAAACTTGCAAGTTTCTAAAGCTCTCAAATAAGCTCTAAGTTATAGAGGCAATTATATAATTTTAAATTCAAATTTAATTGTGAGCACTAACATTTTAAGAAAAGCAACTTCAAATCCATCACACTTAAAAGACTTACCTTTCGCAGCAATAAAAATTGTTATAGATGTGAGATGAACTCTCATTAAAAACTACCAGAGCTATCATTTTAGGTCTCTGTTATTATCATAGAAATTAGTTATATAAAATATATGGCAAGCATGTGTGTGGGAGATAGAGAGGAGGAAAAAGTTCGAATAAAATTTAAATGTAAGCCGAGGAAATTGAAATATTTGTTTTGTGACAAGTTTGAAAGAGACTTCTCATAAGTCTAGTTGCTACAGGCACATGAAGATCCATAAGGAAGCTAAGCTTACTGTATATTTAAAGCATGACAAAGTTGATGGTAAGGATAATTGCTTTGAGTGTGATAAGCAGTACTCTCTTCAAGAGACTTGAAGAAGCATCTTTTAAAAGTCCACAAGAAAAAAATAGAAGTTGAAGATTAAGACACTCACTGAAGTTGCTCCACATAAAAAAGTGAGGTAGCCTCTTTAGATTCAGCAACTTTTTTAAGCAAGTGAATCAGAGCATATTAGGATAGCACGCAACCTCTTTGCATCAGATATCACTAAAATCATGATTTAGATTATTGTAGAGATACATTTGATTTGGGAAAATTAGTTAAATTTAAGTTTACAAATATTTAAAATCGTGGCAGTTAACTTTTTGGAGACCCAGGCAATATGGTACTTGTTCAATAGAGAATTCAAAATTAGCTGGACTTTACTATTTGCGGTACCCTTCTATCGCATTTCTGGAGCGAGGTAACTCGACTTTAATTTTGATGTGATTTGTTTAGTTGATCGATTTAATGCATCTAATTAAAGTCGAGTTATCTCGCTCCAGGAATGCGATAGAGGGGTACCGCCAATAGAAAAGTCCAGCTAATTTTAAATTCTCTATCGAACAAGTACCATATTGTCTAGGCTTTCACAAAGTTAACTGCCACGAATTTAATATTTTAATTTTAGAATTATAATTTTAATTTCCCAAATCGAATGTATTCCTACAATAATACAAGAAAATTCCATTACTTGCATAGATTGATTTAGATTACTTCACTCTAAAGCTATCTTATTCTAGAGGACTCCTTTGACAAGAAAGTTATCAAGGATCATCAGTATGCTTACAAAGTATATCCTTTCAACTATCTCTTATGTGATGATAAGTATTAAATGGAGTTTACTAATGAGTATTAAGTACTCACTCAGGCTAAGTTTAAAGAGTGCAAATACTTAATAAAGCTAGATGTTGTTCTCCTTGCCAAAGATCATGAAGCTTTCAGACTCCCACTCTTTGAAATGACACTCAGAGATTTCATAACTGATCAAAGAAATTATAAATAGCTTGCATTAATAGCAACTTAAGCTATACAAGGTATCAATGAGCTTCATAAGTTAGGCTTTGTACACAGAGATCTCAAGCCAGAGAATATAATGTTGAACTTTTCACCTGTAAGAGCGACAATATATTTATTTCAACAGGGCCTTAAGGGTGGAAGTATCAAGGCTTGGGAGAGTTATGGGCACTCCAGGCCATAAAACAGAGAGAAGACTGGTGAGATGGTGACTCTTAATGGGATGTGTGGGCTATGGCAGCAATTTTAATAGATTGTTATATTCCTTAAACAATTACTTCTCTACAAGGTGCGATTAATTTACTTAGCAAAGAATAAAGTAGTTTATAGATAAAACCAAATTCTCTCAATCATTGAAATTAATGGCTTAGTCAACTATAATAAAATTTTATTCAAGATCAGACATCTGAATAGAACAAATATTGTTGAGATTAAGTAAGATAAACTTTAGAAATTACGACACGATGCATTTTAAGTAATTTAATTAAATACATTTACTATAAATTTCACATTAAATCCTATTAAAACTCTTAATCTTAATAAATTCCATACAAATCAAAGCACTTATATGGGGTTTGGGGTCTTGACTCAATGATTTTTTTCATAAATTTTTGAATCTTTCCAGCAAGTGATTGTTGAGTAATGCGAATACAGAGCTGATTTTGAACATTAGTATCTCCAGGTAGTGACTGGGCATTTTCGGTTTTGATGAAGAATTTCCATATTTATTATTTTTATATTTTTCTATACTCAGTTACTCTTTTTCTTTCGTGAGGTTCAATATAAAATTGATGCAAGCTTGTTGACATTCAAAACACCAAAACCACTTAATGAGGTATATTAGTGCTTTGATTTATAAGGAATTTAGTAGGGGTTGGGGTTATTAATTAAATTAGAGACAAAAATAGAAAGCTTTTGGGGTCTATTTATGATGAAAAGTATATAGATTTAGTTTTGAACCTGCGATATTGATGTGATATATTTACAGTGGATAAGTCAAACTTGTACTCAATTATAAGTCAATTGCACTGCTCTTAAAGCTAAGTCCATCAACAGTTCGCTCCCTCTGCCTTATAGCAGCATAACTTGAGCAATAATTGCTGAATTCTAAGCCTTAGAGGAAGTCAAAGTTTCAATAGAAGCATATTAAATATCTTATCAATGAAAAAACTCTGAAGTATTGGGCTCCCTTCTCTCTCACCAACGAGCTACTATGTTTCACCGCCAGTTCCCTGTGTTGAAGATCTCTGCATAGTCTGTTGCTAACATTTATACACGAAAAAGTATCTCTTACAAAGGTGTGAATCGTATCAAGAGAGTGATTGATTTCATTCTACCATTTTACAATAACAGTTTAAATTATATTTTATTTAAATGCAAAGAGCTCAGTAGAATAATATAAAGTTTATACATACTGACGAGGCTGTGTTTACATTCAACACTTTCATCTAGAAGTCTTGGTATAAGAGGCATAGTAATATAGAATTATATGACCAAAAAGTCAAGGTATAAACAATGGCAATTCTTGTAGGTATTAGCGAGGATGCTGGTTTGGAAACTTATGTTATTCATCCTCGCTCAATTAAGACAGAGCAGTATATTAAGTTCTTAGAGCAGCTGAGAGAGAAGTACCCTGAATAAGGTATTGTACTATTCGTAGATAATCTTTCTGTTCATAAGACAAAAGAAAGCAGGAAGAGTTATGAACAACTTAGAATAATACCAGTGCTCAACGTGCCTTACAGCCCATAGTTTAATGAGGAATCGAATTTTACTGGAGAATAATTAAAGGCCATTACAAGGAACTGCTGCTATACCACTTTGATGCATGACCTACCTATCGATACAGTAGACTTTATTAAAAGCTCAGCGAAGAGAGTAGATAATTAATTGGCTTAAAAGTGTGCTAAAGAAGGGAGAGTGAATGTATATAAATAAGTATTTTAGTTAAGTTAATGAATATATAAGTCACATTTAAAATTCTTTAGAGGGAGCTGGCTTCTCTTTCTTTTCTTCGACTTCTTGCTTCCCTCCTCCTAAGTTTCTTCTCTTGCTGCCAGCTCCAGCATCTATGTTCATTGACTCTTGAGGCTAAATATTTGAATAAAGTCTCTTGCTAACTTCATACTTTGTCTGCGACTTTCGCTCTCTGTGAAGCTTGCTCTATTCCTTCATCAAGAAGATGCTAGTACCAGATTTTTCTAAAGAGTTAAGCTACAAATCTTACTTGAAATATAAGGGTGCTTCTGCAGCTCTGATAGCCAGCTCTCACTTATCTTGATTGCTTGTTTATCCTTATCTTATGAAGAGATGCTGTACCTTTTTCTTATTAGATTCTTGGATAATATCTTTCAAGTAATCACCTTTAATTGTTGCAAGTATGCCAAAGAAATAGTTTCTTTCAGGTAGTTTATGTGACAACTGCTTCTTTGTCAGCAGGACTGCGAAACCTCTAGGTCGTTCATAGCATCATCATATCAGTTGGTCACCGAGATTTCTGGATAGTTTGGATTCTCAGCAAACTTTACATCCTAAGTTTTCAATGCTTTCTTCTCTTCGCAGAGTAAAGCTCTTAGAAATGAATTTTGGTACCTTCCATTGTTGGCGGAACAAACCAACTGCATAATCATTTTTAGTTACTATGAGTTCATTACCTTGCTTACCAGGTAACGATGCAATCCTCCTTGCTTCTAAATCTCTGAATCAATTCTTGTGCTTGCACTCTTTTCATTACATCATTCATTGACCATCTTGTTTACAGATCTAAGAAATGATTTTCGATTTTAAGTTTATTGATTTCAATTATATACCTCTGTACAATTTACTATTAAATATGGGCATCTTATGGGAGGTCAATCTCTTAGAATGATTTGGAGAAGGTTTGAGAACTGGTTTCAAACTTGAGAGATTGATATCTATTTCAACTAATATAGCTCGATATTTTCAAATTTATATTGCCACGTACTTAATTAGGAGCACCCTATTTTTATCACAAAATACCTACGAAAGCAGTACTTATTTAATTAATTGCAACTCCTAAATTTGTAAGTGCTATATTCAACTAATTATTGAATATGAAAATAGTTACTTCCTCGCTCATTTTTAGAACTGGATCGTCCCATAGAACACATTTTCTCACTATTACTCTAAAAATTTTCCTTGAAACTTGCAAGTTTCTAAAGCTCTCAAATAAGCTCTAAGTTATAGAGGCAATTATATAATTTTAAATTCAAATTTAATTGTGAGCACTAACATTTTAAGAAAAGCAACTTCAAATCCATCACACTTAAAAGACTTACCTTTCGCAGCAATAAAAATTGTTATAGATGTGAGATGAACTCTCATTAAAAACTACCAGAGCTATCATTTTAGGTCTCTGTTATTATCATAGAAATTAGTTATATAAAATATATGGCAAGCATGTGTGTGGGAGATAGAGAGGAGGAAAAAGTTCGAATAAAATTTAAATGTAAGCCGAGGAAATTGAAATATTTGTTTTGTGACAAGTTTGAAAGAGACTTCTCATAAGTCTAGTTGCTACAGGCACATGAAGATCCATAAGGAAGCTAAGCTTACTGTATATTTAAAGCATGACAAAGTTGATGGTAAGGATAATTGCTTTGAGTGTGATAAGCAGTACTCTCTTCAAGAGACTTGAACAAGCATCTTATAAAAGCTCACAAGATAAAAATAGAAGTTGAGAATCATGAAGTTGAGCTGAAGCTTCTTAACAATAGAAAAGTGAGGGAATATTCTAAAATCGTAGTGCCTGAATAAGCTAGAGAGTTAGAGTACTTTAAGAAGGCAAGCAACCAACTGACCTCTGAAATACCCAAAATTATGATTAAGATTCAATACAAGAAAATACCGGTTCTTGCTTAAATTGACCTAGATACTTCTCTTTAAAGCTACCTTATATTTGAAGACTCCTTTGATAATAATGTTTTCAGTGATCATCAATACGCATACATGGTGTATCCCTTCAACTATCTCTTAAATAATGATAAATATTAGATGGAGTTTACAAATGAGTATCAAGTACTCACTCAAGCATAGTTCAATGAGTGTAGTTACTTAATCAAGCTAGATGCTGTTCTCCTTGCCAAGGATCATTTTGCTTTTGGACTCCCACTCTATGAAATGACCCTAAGAGATTTTATAATAGATTAAAGGAATCAAAAGTAACTTGTTTAATTACAACTCAGACCATATAAGGTATTAAAGAGCTTCACAAGTTAAGGTTTGTTCACAGATATTTGAAGCCAGAAAATATAATGATAAACCTTTCACCAATAAAGTATCA
>ARYC01019412.1:0-33222 GCA_000711775.1 Oxytricha trifallax | reverse complement strand
CTCTGTGAAGCTTGCTCTATTCCTTCATCAAGAAGATGCCAGTACCAAATTTTTCTAAAGAGTTAAGCTACAAATCTTACATGAAATAAAAGGGGTGCTGCTACAGCTCTGATAGTCAGCTCTCACTTATCTTGATTGCTTGTTTATCCTTATCTTATGAAGAGATGCTGTACCTTTTTCTTATTAGATTCTTGGATAATATCTTTCAAGTAATCACCTTTAATTGTTGCAAGTATGCCAAAGAAATAGTTTCTTTCAGGTAGTTTATGTGACAACTGCTTCTTTGTCAGCAGGACTGCGAAACCTCTAGGTCGTTCATAGCATCATCATATCAGTTGGTCACCGAGATTTCTGGATAGTTTGGATTCTCAGCAAACTTTACATCCTAAGTTTTCAATGCTTTCTTCTCTTCGCAGAGTAAAGCTCTTAGAAATGAATTTTGGTACCTTCCATTGTTGGCGGAACAAACCAACTGCATAATCATTTTTAGTTACTATGAGTTCATTACCTTGCTTACCAGGTAACGATGCAATCCTCCTTGCTTCTAATCTTTGAATTAATTCTTGTGCTTGCACTCTTTTCATTGCATCATTCATTGACTCCATCTTGTTTACAGATCTAAGAAATGATTTTCGATTTTAAGTTTATTGATTTCAATTATATACCTCTGTACAATTTACAATAAAAAAAGGGCATATAATGGAAGGACAATCTCTAAGAATGATTTGGAGAAGGATTGAGAACTGGTTTCAAACTTGAGAGATTGATATCTATTTCAACTAATATAGCTCGATATTTTCAAATTTATATTGCCACGTACTTAATTAGGAGCACCCTATTTTTATCACAAAATACCTACGAAAGCAGTACTTATTTAATTAATTGCAACTCCTAAATTTGTAAGTGCTATATTCAACTAATTATTGAATATGAAAATAGTTACTTCCTCGCTCATTTTTAGAACTGGATCGTCCCATAGAACACATTTTCTCACTATTACTCTAAAAATTTTCCTTGAAACTTGCAAGTTTCTAAAGCTCTCAAATAAGCTCTAAGTTATAGAGGCAATTATATAATTTTAAATTCAAATTTAATTGTGAGCACTAACATTTTAAGAAAAGCAACTTCAAATCCATCACACTTAAAAGACTTTTTCGCAGCAATAAAAATTGTTATAGATGTGAGATGAACTCTCATTAAAAACTACCAGAGCTATCATTTTAGGTCTCTGTTATTATCATAGAAATTAGTTATATAAAATATATGGCAAGCATGTGTGTGGGAGATAGAGAGGAGGAAAAAGTTCGAATAAAATTTAAATGTAAGCCGAGGAAATTGAAATATTTGTTTTGTGACAAGTTTGAAAGAGACTTCTCATAAGTCTAGTTGCTACAGGCACATGAAGATCCATAAGGAAGCTAAGCTTACTGTATATTTAAAGCATGACAAAGTTGATGGTAAGGATAATTGCTTTGAGTGTGATAAGCAGTACTCTCTTCAAGAGACTTGACGAAGCATCTTTTTAAAGCTCACAAGATTAAATAGAAGTTGAAGATTAAGACACTCACTGAAGTTGCTCCACATAAAAAAGTGAGGTAGCCTCTTTAGATTCAGCAACTTTTTTAAGCAAGTGAATCAGAGCATATTAGGATAGCACGCAACCTCTTTGCATCAGATATCACTAAAATCATGATTTAGATTATTGTAGAGATACATTTGATTTGGGAAAATTAGTTAAATTTAAGTTTACAAATATTTAAAATCGTGGCAGTTAACTTTTTGGAGACCCAGGCAATATGGTACTTGTTCAATAGAGAATTCAAAATAAGCTGGACTTTACTATTTGCGGTAACCCTCTATCGAATCTCTGGAGCGAGATAACTCGACTTTAATTTTGATTAATTTGTTTAGTTGATTATAATGCCAAAACTAAACTCATTTTATCTCGCTCCAGGGATGCGATAGAGGGGTACCGTAAATAGTAAAGTCCAGCTGATTTTGAATTCTCTTTCAAACAAGTATCATAATGTCTATGTTTCCAGAAAGTTAACTGCCAGGAATTTCATACTTTATTATTTTATTTTAAATTATTTTCCCAAATCAAATGTATTCCTACAATATTACACAGCAATTTCAATGCTTGCCATTTGGATTTAGATACTTCTCTCTAAAGCTACCTAATTCTAGAGGACTCCTATGACAAGAAAGTTATTAAGAATCATCAGTATGCTTACAAGTTATATCCTTTCAACTATCTCCTTAGTGATGATAAATATTAAATGGAGTTTACTAATGAATATCAATTACTCACTCAGGCTAAGTTTAAAGAGTGCAAATACTTAATCAAGCTAGATGCTGTTCTCCTTGCCAAAGATCATGTAGCTCTCAGAGGCCCACTCTTTGAAATGACCCTCAGAGATTTCATAACTTATCAAAGAAATCATAGGAAACTTGCATTAATTGCATCCTAAACAATTCATGGTATCAAGGAGATTCATAAGTTAGGCTTTGTTCACAGGGATCTCAAGCCTGAAATATAATATTGAACTTTTCACCTGTAAGAGTATCAATAATTGACTTCAACAGGGCTTTAAGGGTGGAGGTATCAAGACTTGGGAGAGTTATGGGCACTCCAGGCCATAAAACAGAGAGAAGACTGGTGAGATGGTGACTCTTAATGGGATGTGTGGGCTATGGCAGCAATTTTAATAGATTGTTATATTCCTTAAACAATTACTTCTCTACAAGGTGCGATTAATTTACTTAGCAAAGAATAAAGTAGTTTATAGATAAAACCAAATTCTCTCAATCATTGAAATTAATGGCTTAGTCAACTATAATAAAATTTTATTCAAGATCAGACATCTGAATAGAACAAATATTGTTGAGATTAAGTAAGATAAACTTTAGAAATTACGACACGATGCATTTTAAGTAATTTAATTAAATACATTTACTATAAATTTCACATTAAATCCTATTAAAACTCTTAATCTTAATAAATTCCATACAAATCAAAGCACTTATATGGGGTTTGGGGTCTTGACTCAATGATTTTTTTCATAAATTTTTGAATCTTTCCAGCAAGTGATTGTTGAGTAATGCGAATACAGAGCTGATTTTGAACATTAGTATCTCCAGGTAGTGACTGGGCATTTTCGGTTTTGATGAAGAATTTCCATATTTATTATTTTTATATTTTTCTATACTCAGTTATCATTTTCTTTCGTGAGGTTCAATATAAAATTGATGCAAGCTTGTTGACATTCAAAACACCAAAACCACTTAATGAGGTATATTAGTGCTATGATTTATAAGGAATTTAGTAGGGGTTGGGGTTATTAATTAAATTAGAGACAAAAATAGAAAGCTTTTGGGGTCTATTTATGATGAAAAGTATATAGATTTAGTTTTGAACCTGCGATATTGATGTGATATATTTACAGTGGATAAGTCAAACTTGTACTCAATTATAAGTCAATTGCACTGCTCTTAAAGCTAAGTCCATCAACAGTTCGCTCCCTCTGCCTTATAGCAGCATAACTTGAGCAATAATTGCTGAATTCTAAGCCTTAGAGGAAGTCAAAGTTTCAATAGAGGCATATTAAATATCTTATCAATGAAAAAACTCTGAAGTATTGGGCTCCCTTCTCTCTCACCAACGAGCTACTATGTTTCACCGCCAGTTCCCTGTGTTGAAGATCTCTGCATAGTCTGTTGCTAACATTTATACACGAAAAAGTATCTCTTACAAAGGTGTGAATCGTATCAAGAGAGTGATTGATTTCATTCTACCATTTTACAATAACAGTTTAAATTATATTTTATTTAAATGCAAAGAGCTCAGTAGAATAATATAAAGTTTATACATACTCTGACGAGGCTGTGTTTACATTCAACACTTTCATCTAGAAGTCTTGGTATAAGAGGCATAGTAATATAGAATTATATGACCAAAAAGTCAAGGTATAAACAATGGCAATTCTTGTAGGTATTAGCGAGGATGCTGGTTTGGAAACTTATTTTATTCATCCTCGCTCTATTAAGACAGAGCAGTATATGGTTCTTAGAGCAGCTGAGAGAGAATACCCTGAATAAGGTATTGTACTATTCGTTGATAATCTTTCTGTTCATAAGACAAAAGAAAGCAGGAAGAGTTATGAACAACTTAGAATAATGCCAGTGTTCAACGTGCCTTACAGTCCATAGTTTAATGGAATTGAGTTTTACTGGGGCATATTTAAAGGTCATTAGAAGGAACTGCTGTTATACCACTTGATGCATGACCTACCTATCGATACAGTAGACTTTATTAAAAGGTCAGCGAAGAGCGTAGTTAATTTGTTGGCTTAAAAGTGTGCTAAAGAAGGGAGAGTGAATGTATATAAATAAGTTTTGTAGTTAAGTTAATGAATATATAAGTCACATTTAAAATTCTTTAGAGGGAGCTGGCTTCTCTTTCTTTTCTTCTACTTCTTGCTTCCCTCCTCCTAAGTTTCTTCTTTTGCTGCCCGGTTCAGCATCTATGTTCATTGACTCTGGAGGCTAAATATTTGAATAAAGTCTTTTGCTGACTTCATACTTTGTCTGTGACTTTCGCTCTCTGTGAAGCTTGCTTTATTCCTTCATCAAGAAGATGGCAGTACCAATTTTTCTAAAGAGTTAAGCTACAAATCTTACATGAAATAAAAGGGGTGCTGCTACAGCTCTGATAGTCAGCTCTCACTTATCTTGATTGCTTGTTTATCCTTATCTTATGAAGAGATGCTGTACCTTTTTCTTATTAGATTCTTGGATAATATCTTTCAAGTAATCACCTTTAATTGTTGCAAGTATGCCAAAGAAATAGTTTCTTTCAGGTAGTTTATGTGACAACTGCTTCTTTGTCAGCAGGACTGCGAAACCTCTAGGTCGTTCATAGCATCATCATATCAGTTGGTCACCGAGATTTCTGGATAGTTTGGATTCTCAGCAAACTTTACATCCTAAGTTTTCAATGCTTTCTTCTCTTCGCAGAGTAAAGCTCTTAGAAATGAATTTTGGTACCTTCCATTGTTGGCGGAACAAACCAACTGCATAATCATTTTTAGTTACTATGAGTTCATTACCTTGCTTACCAGGTAACGATGCAATCCTCCTTGCTTCTAAATCTCTGAATAATTCTTGTGCTTGCACTCTTTTCATTGCATCATTCATTGACTCCATCTTGTTTACAGATCTAAGAAATGATTTTCGATTTTAAGTTTATTGATTTCAATTATATACCTCTGTACAATTTACAATAAAAAAAGGGCATATAATGGAAGGACAATCTCTAAGAATGATTTGGAGAAGGATTGAGAACTGGTTTCAAACTTGAGAGATTGATATCTATTTCAACTAATATAGCTCGATATTTTCAAATTTATATTGCCACGTACTTAATTAGGAGCACCCTATTTTTATCACAAAATACCTACGAAAGCAGTACTTATTTAATTAATTGCAACTCCTAAATTTGTAAGTGCTATATTCAACTAATTATTGAATATGAAAATAGTTACTTCCTCGCTCATTTTTAGAACTGGATCGTCCCATAGAACACATTTTCTCACTATTACTCTAAAAATTTTCCTTGAAACTTGCAAGTTTCTAAAGCTCTCAAATAAGCTCTAAGTTATAGAGGCAATTATATAATTTTAAATTCAAATTTAATTGTGAGCACTAACATTTTAAGAAAAGCAACTTCAAATCCATCACACTTAAAAGACTTACTTTCGCAGCAATAAAAATTGTTATAGATGTGAGATGAACTCTCATTAAAAACTACCAGAGCTATCATTTTAGGTCTCTGTTATTATCATAGAAATTAGTTATATAAAATATATGGCAAGCATGTGTGTGGGAGATAGAGAGGAGGAAAAAGTTCGAATAAAATTTAAATGTAAGCCGAGGAAATTGAAATATTTGTTTTGTGACAAGTTTGAAAGAGACTTCTCATAAGTCTAGTTGCTACAGGCACATGAAGATCCATAAGGAAGCTAAGCTTACTGTATATTTAAAGCATGACAAAGTTGATGGTAAGGATAATTGCTTTGAGTGTGATAAGCAGTACTCTCTTCAAGAGACTTGAAGAAGCATCTTTTAAAAGCCCACAAGAAAAAAATAGAAGTTGAAGATTAAGACACTCACTGAAGTTGCTCCACATAAAAAAGTGAGGTAGCCTCTTTAGATTCAGCAACTTTTTTAAGCAAGTGAATCAGAGCATATTAGGATAGCACGCAACCTCTTTGCATCAGATATCACTAAAATCATGATTTAGATTAATGTAGAAATACATTTGATTTGGGAAAATTAGTTAAATTTAAGTTTACAAATATTTAAAATCGTGGCAGTTAACTTTTTGGAGACCCAGGCAATATGGTACTTGTTCGATAGAGAATTCAAAATTAGCTGGACTTTACTATTGGCGGTACCCCTCTATCGCATCCCTGAAGCGAGATAACTCGACTTTAATTTTTAGTGATTTGTTTAGTTGATTTTAATGTCAAAATTAAAATTGGATTATCTCGCTTCAGTGATACAATAGATGGGTACCGCCAATAGTAAAGTCCAGCTAATTTTGAATTTTCTATCTAACAAGTACCATATTGTCTAGGTTTCGAGAAAGTTAACTGCTACGATATTTAATATTTGTAAATTTAAATTTAATTAATTTTCCCAAATCAAATGTATTCCTACAATAATACAAGAAAATTCATAGTGCTTGCATAGATTGATTTAGATACTTCTCTCTAAAGCTACCTAATTCTAGAGGACTCCTATGACAAGAAAGTTATTAAGGATCATCAGTATGCTTACAAGGTATATCCTTTCAACTATCTCCTTAGTGATGATTAATATTAAATGGAGTTTACTAATGAGTATTAAGTACTCACTCAAGCAAAGTTTAAAGAGTGCAAATACTTAATAAAGCTAGATGCTGTTCTCCTAGCCAAAGATCATGTAGCTTTCAGACTCCCACTCTTTGAAATGACCGTAAGAGATTTCATAACTGATCAAAGAAATCATATATAGCTTGCATTAATTGCAACCTAAACTATACATGGTATCAAGGAGCTTCATAAGTTAGGCTTTGTACACAGAGATCTCAAGCCAGAGAATATAATGTTGAACTTTTCACCTGTAAGAGTGACAATAATTGACTTCAACAGAGCTTTAAGGGTGGAGGTATCATGATTTGGGAGAGTTATGGGCACTCCAGGCCATAAAACAGAGAGAAGACTGGTGAGATGGTGACTCTTAATGGGATGTGTGGGCTATGGCAGCAATTTTAATAGATTGTTATATTCCTTAAACAATTACTTCTCTACAAGGTGCGATTAATTTACTTAGCAAAGAATAAAGTAGTTTATAGATAAAACCAAATTCTCTCAATCATTGAAATTAATGGCTTAGTCAACTATAATAAAATTTTATTCAAGATCAGACATCTGAATAGAACAAATATTGTTGAGATTAAGTAAGATAAACTTTAGAAATTACGACACGATGCATTTTAAGTAATTTAATTAAATACATTTACTATAAATTTCACATTAAATCCTATTAAAACTCTTAATCTTAATAAATTCCATACAAATCAAAGCACTTATATGGGGTTTGGGGTCTTGACTCAATGATTTTTTTCATAAATTTTTGAATCTTTCCAGCAAGTGATTGTTGAGTAATGCGAATACAGAGCTGATTTTGAACATTAGTATCTCCAGGTAGTGACTGGGCATTTTCGGTTTTGATGAAGAATTTCCATATTTATTATTTTTATATTTTTCTATACTCAGTTACTCATTTTCTTTCGTGAGGTTCAATATAAAATTGATGCAAGCTTGTTGACATTCAAAACACCAAAACCACTTAATGAGGTATATTAGTGCTATGATTTATAAGGAATTTAGTAGGGGTTGGGGTTATTAATTAAATTAGAGACAAAAATAGAAAGCTTTTGGGGTCTATTTATGATGAAAAGTATATAGATTTAGTTTTGAACCTGCGATATTGATGTGATATATTTACAGTGGATAAGTCAAACTTGTACTCAATTATAAGTCAATTGCACTGCTCTTAAAGCTAAGTCCATCAACTGTTCGCTCCCTCTGCCTTATAGCAGTATAACTTGAGCAATAATTGCTGAATTCTAAGCCTTAGAGGAAGTCAAAGTTTCAATAGAAGCATATTAAATATCTTATCAATGAAAAAACTCTGAAGTATTGGGCTCCCTTCTCTCTCACCAACGAGCTACTATGTTTCACCGCCAGTTCCCTGTGTTGAAGATCTCTGCATAGTCTGTTGCTAACATTTATACACGAAAAAGTATCTCTTACAAAGGTGTGAATCGTATCAAGAGAGTGATTGATTTCATTCTACCATTTTACAATAACAGTTTAAATTATATTTTATTTAAATGCAAAGAGCTCAGTAGAATAATATAAAGTTTATACATACTGACGAGGCTGTGTTTACATTCAACACTTTCATCTAGAAGTCTTGGTATAAGAGGCATAGTAATATAGAAGTATATGACTAGAAAGTTAAGGTATAAACAATGGCAATTCTTGGAGGTATTAGCGAGGATGCTGGTTTAGAAACTTATGTTATTCATCCTCGCTCTATTAAGACAGAGCAGTATATTAAGTTCTTAGAGCAGCTGAGAGAGAAGTACCCTGAATAAGAGATTGTACTATTCGTAGATAATCTTTCTGTTCATAAGACAAAAGAAAGCAGGAAGAGTTATGAACAACTTAGAATAATACCAGTGCTCAACGTGCCTTACAGCCCATAGTTTAATGAGGAATCGAATTTTACTGGAGAATAATTAAAGGCCATTACAAGGAACTGCTGCTATACCACTTGATGCATGATCTACCTATCGATACAGTAGACTTTATTAAAAGCTCAGCTAAGAGAGTAGATAATTAATTGGTTTAAAAGTGTGCTAAAGAAGGGAGAGTGAATGTATATAAATAAGTATTTTAGTTAAGTTAATGAATATATAAGTCACATTTAAAATTCTTTAGAGGGAGCTGGCTTCTCTTTCTTTTCTTCTACTTCTTGCTTCCCTCCTCCTAAGTTTCTTCTCTTGCTGCCAGCTCCAGCATCTATGTTCATTGACTCTGAAGGCTAAATATTTGAATAAAGTCTCTTGCTAACTTCATACTTTGTTTGCGACTTTCGCTCTCTGTGAAGCTTGCTCTATTCCTTCATCAAGAAGATGCCAGTACCAGATTTTTCTAAAGAGTTAAGCTACAAATCTTACATGAAATAAAAGGGGTGCTGCTACAGCTCTGATAGTCAGCTCTCACTTATCTTGATTGCTTGTTTATCCTTATCTTATGAAGAGATGCTGTACCTTTTTCTTATTAGATTCTTGGATAATATCTTTCAAGTAATCACCTTTAATTGTTGCAAGTATGCCAAAGAAATAGTTTCTTTCAGGTAGTTTATGTGACAACTGCTTCTTTGTCAGCAGGACTGCGAAACCTCTAGGTCGTTCATAGCATCATCATATCAGTTGGTCACCGAGATTTCTGGATAGTTTGGATTCTCAGCAAACTTTACATCCTAAGTTTTCAATGCTTTCTTCTCTTCGCAGAGTAAAGCTCTTAGAAATGAATTTTGGTACCTTCCATTGTTGGCGGAACAAACCAACTGCATAATCATTTTTAGTTACTATGAGTTCATTACCTTGCTTACCAGGTAACGATGCAATCCTCCTTGCTTCTAAATCTCTGAATCAATTCTTGTGCTTGCACTCTTTTCATTGCATCATTCATTGACTCCATCTTGTTTACAGATCTAAGAAATGATTTTCGATTTTAAGTTTATTGATTTCAATTATATACCTCTGTACAATTTACAATAAAAAAAGGGCATATAATGGAAGGACAATCTCTAAGAATGATTTGGAGAAGGATTGAGAACTGGTTTCAAACTTGAGAGATTGATATCTATTTCAACTAATATAGCTCGATATTTTCAAATTTATATTGCCACGTACTTAATTAGGAGCACCCTATTTTTATCACAAAATACCTACGAAAGCAGTACTTATTTAATTAATTGCAACTCCTAAATTTGTAAGTGCTATATTCAACTAATTATTGAATATGAAAATAGTTACTTCCTCGCTCATTTTTAGAACTGGATCGTCCCATAGAACACATTTTCTCACTATTACTCTAAAAATTTTCCTTGAAACTTGCAAGTTTCTAAAGCTCTCAAATAAGCTCTAAGTTATAGAGGCAATTATATAATTTTAAATTCAAATTTAATTGTGAGCACTAACATTTTAAGAAAAGCAACTTCAAATCCATCACACTTAAAAGACTTACCTTTCGCAGCAATAAAAATTGTTATAGATGTGAGATGAACTCTCATTAAAAACTACCAGAGCTATCATTTTAGGTCTCTGTTATTATCATAGAAATTAGTTATATAAAATATATGGCAAGCATGTGTGTGGGAGATAGAGAGGAGGAAAAAGTTCGAATAAAATTTAAATGTAAGCCGAGGAAATTGAAATATTTGTTTTGTGACAAGTTTGAAAGAGACTTCTCATAAGTCTAGTTGCTACAGGCACATGAAGATCCATAAGGAAGCTAAGCTTACTGTATATTTAAAGCATGACAAAGTTGATGGTAAGGATAATTGCTTTGAGTGTGATAAGCAGTACTCTCTTCAAGAGACTTGAACAAGCATCTTATAAAAGCTCACAAGATAAAAATAGAAGTTGAGAATCATGAAGTTGAGCTGAAGCTTCTTAACAATAGAAAAGTGAGGGAATATTCTAAAATCGTAGTGCCTGAATAAGCTAGAGAGTTAGAGTACTTTAAGAAGGCAAGCAACCAACTGACCTCTGAAATACCCAAAATTATGATTAAGATTCAATACAAGAAAATACCGGTTCTTGCTTAAATTGACCTAGATACTTCTCTTTAAAGCTACCTTATATTTGAAGACTCCTTTGATAATAATGTTTTCAGTGATCATCAATACGCATACATGGTGTATCCCTTCAACTATCTCTTAAATAATGATAAATATTAGATGGAGTTTACAAATGAGTATCAAGTACTCACTCAAGCATAGTTCAATGAGTGTAGTTACTTAATCAAGCTAGATGCTGTTCTCCTTGCCAAGGATCATTTTGCTTTTGGACTCCCACTCTATGAAATGACCCTAAGAGATTTTATAATAGATTAAAGGAATCAAAAGTAACTTGTTTAATTACAACTCAGACCATATAAGGTATTAAAGAGCTTCACAAGTTAAGGTTTGTTCACAGATATTTGAAGCCAGAAAATATAATGATAAACCTTTCACCAATAAAGTATCAATAATTTATTTCAACAGAGCTTAAAGAGTGGAAGTATCAAGGCTTGGAACTGTAATGGGAACGCAAGAGTACTATCCAGAAAGAAAAGATTGGAGAGATGGAGACTTATAGTGGGATGTGTGGGCTTAAGCAGCAATAATAATAGAGTATGATATGCATCGCAATGAATACTATTCTACAAGGTTCGAGAAAGATGCTAAACAAAGAATAAATAAATTATTGACAAAACAAGAACATCTCAATCAATGAAACAAATGGCAGAGTCAATAATTATAAAACAAAACTAAAGATCAGACATATCACTAGAGAAGTTAGAGTTGTGGTTGAATAAGATGAACTTTAGACCTCTACCACACGATCCAAAAGTGCATTTGAGTGATTAAACTAAATACATTTACTATAAATTTTACATTGAAACCTATTAATAACCCCAAAACCTAACAAATTCCCTACAAATCAAAGCACTTATAAACCTCATTAAGGACTTTTGGGGTTTTTATTTGTGAAAGATATTGTCAAAATTTAATTTTTGATTTTAACTATTCCTTTTAAATACTTTAAATAAGTTATTAACTTTAAAACCTTAATTGTATTTTTAGAAACTTTACTATTTATTCTATAAATTATGCTAAGTTTAGAGTTGTTAGCCTCACAAATACTTGTTGTTTCTAGAATTCATAATATCAAGATAAAAGTTGAGATGACAAGTTAAAGTTTTAGACCTATTTCACAAATTACGAAAGTGTCACCTTGTAAAATAATTAAAATTAGCAAATTATTCAGTAAAGTTAAAAAAGATAGCTCTAATAAGTATAAATGAATTTTAAGTTAATGAAGTATGGAAAAAATTTAAGGCAAAAACGATAAAATACCAAACTATTGGAATAAATCAAGGCTTAAATTGCTTGTTTAGGATGTCCAGATTAAGTCGTCTTGTAAAACAAGCTTAAAGATAGCTGCTCTTTCATCGAGCTTGCTCTCAATTTCTTTCCTTTGTGACTTGTTCAAATAATTGAATGTTAATAAGAAAGATATCAATAGGTCAAGAATCCTCTTGATAATTAGCTACCAAAAAAATAACAAGCTCTTTAAAACCTGCAATATGGAATTGCAAATTACCTTTTGATCGGATTCACTGTAGTGTCCATTGAGGAAAGTATAGCGGAAACTTTAACATCACTCATACTATAAGTTAAGGAAAGAATCTAGCAATATAAATAACTATAGCTTTATCCAACACAGGAGGATAGAATAATTCTAATAGTTCAGTTAATCTGCCAACTCTGAAAGTTTTTATAGCTTTAGCGAAGTATTATTAGGAAGTTGAGTGCTAAGGATGTTGTTTTCATTATAGGCAACCTGAAAGTTCTTCACAGCAAAATAGTACATGTTATTCCAGTATCTTCAATCCTCTATACTTTCCCGAAGCTAACCCTTTCAAAAACTTTATCAGTTTTGTCAAACAAAGGTATTAGCGAAATAAATTGCCAGGTTTATGTAAAAAAAACAAAACCAGATTAAAGAGCTGATCAACGAGAGTTTCAGATGCAGTGAAGAAGATTCAAAGAATTAATAATTCAAATTAATTAATAATTCGACTTTGTGAATTAATTAAGTTAAAATTTATTCCCAACTTTTAGAATACTTTGGGGTTGAATTCTAGACAAATAAATATTTCCCCTGAATATCTTTGCCCTATGTTTTAACTTTAATCTTCGTGTCCCTTGGCTTTAAAAGATCATCTAGTTTATTCTCCCCAGTCATTTTAAAGCTTACACCGACTTCCTGCTTTATTTAGGAATTGGAGGGCAAACTACTTTAGAACTTACTTCGAACAAGTGAAAAGTTTTTCCCTGGCACTCTGCTAAAAATATTAATTTAAAAATATTTTACAAGAAAAAAAGGATGTTATAGGAGCTTCTTTTGCCAGTTTTCACCCAAAATATAATTTATTCTTTACTCTTTGTTTCATCATACTTTAGGTCTTGGGAATGATTGATTATGTGAATTCTGACTCAAGAGTGTTTGGCACTGTAAAATTTATTGTCTTTCTATTGGCTACTTCTTACTATTCATATCTAGCAGGTTTTCAAGAATGAGCTTGTCGTCACCAATTTCGAGCATGATGTTTTTAAACGAGAGCTCCTCATATTAAGGTACCTTGAATATTTGATAATAATTATTTGCGAAACCTTTTTCTTTTCTTTCGAAATCTAACGGTATTAGGCTTTGTTAATGGACTGACTATATGGGAGGTAGATACATATTCACTATAAATTAATTAAGCTAAGTATAAGTTTTATCTTGATTCGTCACTAAGTTTGACGTCTATTTAGTATTTACTTCCATATATTATTTTTTTATCCTGAAAAAATTACTAACTAATTTAAAAGCACATAAATCAATTAAGTCAAAAAAAATAATTGGGGCGATGTACAATTAAATAAAATTAATTATTATTTGCGAATAATTTTTATGTTTAGTCTAATTATTAAGACTTTTGTCTATTAATTGCCCTTATAAAATAAACCAATCAGGATGCGTAAATTTGATTTTTAGCCTAATTAAGTATATTAGGAGTCAATAATTTTTTTTCATTTAATTGTCTATTACCCAAATCTTCGAGTCTTAATTGATCTATGGTGTTTTTGAACTAATTAGAAATTAAACACATTAACTTTATTAAAAACTAGAAAAATAAATTATAAATCTTAGTTTGTGATTTAAATTTAATAAATATTATTTGCATTGTGATTAATCACATTACTTTATCAAAACAAGACTAATAAAAGGTAAAATCACCAAAAAATTATCATCATATAATCTTTGAAATTATATAAATATTGTAAATCTTTTAAGGCAAAGAAGAAAACAAGAAGAGTTATAATTGGCTAAAATTTGAAGATTTACCAATTTTTATAAATTGAAATATAAAAGAACTTATTGTTAATGAATGCTATAATATTTAATCATAATAATCAATTAAGCACCGATACTCTGGCTGTCCGATTTCAAACATGCATCTTCTTAAGAAAACTTGCACTTTCTGCAGTTGCTCCAGCTCAATCATTAGGAAAGTTTAGGTTGATTAAAATTATTTTGTTCAAAGTCTTATCTGTGATTAGGTATTTGCTTATATAATTGTGGAAAATTATTCTCAAATTAAATTTATTTATTGTCAACTAAACACTTCCCAAAGCGAGAAATTTTCAATAAATTTTTCTCGCTTTATGAATTCAATCTTGATTAAAAACTTTAAAGTTAATTTTTAATATTTTTTATTAATGGCATAATAAAAATTAATTGTAAATTATTTCTAAACAATTAATCATTTTTGAGCTTTCTGATGTACAAATAAATTATAAATTTATTCTAATATAAGCAACAGAATTTAAGAAATTACTTTTTATAGAAAACAATAAATAGTTTTGTTCAATCGAACAGAAAAATTATTAAAGTACCATTGTTTAGAAATAATTTACAATTAATTTTTATTATGCCATTAATAAAAAATATTAAAAATTAACTTTAAAGTTTTTAATCAAGATTGAATTCATAAAGCGAGAAAAATTTATTGAAAATTTCTCGCTTTGGGAAGTGTTTAGTTGACAATAAATAAATTTAATTTGAGAATAATTTTCCACAATTATATAAGCAAATACCTAATCACAGATAAGACTTTGAACAAAATAATTTTAATCAACCTAAACTTTCCTAATGATTGAGCTGGAGCAACTGCAGAAAGTGCAAGTTTTCTTAAGAAGATGCATGTTTGAAATCGGACAGCCAGAGTATCGGTGCTTAATTGATTATTATGATTAAATATTATAGCATTCATTAACAATAAGTTCTTTTATATTTCAATTTATAAAAATTGGTAAATCTTCAAATTTTAGCCAAAAGTTATAACAATAAAAAGTTTTGTATTAAAAATTCAAATAAGTGTTTGAATAAGTTTACTTAAACATATTTAAATATAAAAAATTTATTAATTATTTAGATAAAAAAACCAGCTTTTTGTTAATGATTATTAAGAGAACTGCTGTTTTGCTTTTGTGAAAATTAATACAGAAATCTTCCCTATAAATCACCACCATTTCTATAGCAGACAGTAGCACTTCAGACCAATCTTTACATGATGATAAGTGCTCTGATCAAGAGCAATCAAAAATAGATAAGAATTAAAAATTAACTAAAACTTTCAATCAAAATGTCTAAGGCATTTGAATACTCTTAAAAATTATCACTCAAAAGTCTTCCAAGCCTTTAGCATGGTTAATAATGGAAATTGAAAAGATAAGCGATAAACCTCTGGCTGGAGTTATTGTGGGAAATATTAATAATTTTATCAAAATATAGAAGCAAAAATTTAAGAGATGCAATTTGATTTCTAATGATAAAAACTTGTTGAATAAGGGACCAAAGAATTTAAACTTAAGATTATTTCCAGTATTCGTCATAGACTCTCAGTTTGACTCAAGTTATTTGTTGATCATTCAGAGAGAGAGAGATAATTATTGCTTGAGGTAGATGAGTTGATTGCTCTTGTACTCATTTACTTGACTTCAGTTCTACCTAAGAGGATCTGGAAAAACTATTGTAAAGCAGTGTAAAGAGCGCTATTCAAAAGCTAAGAACGATTTAGTCAAACAATTGAACTCATTTCTCAGTTAAATTTATCAACAATTTCGGAGTTGCTTAAATAAAATTCAACATTCTGTCATTTTAGAAAAATTTTGGTTTTACTAATCTTGTGTGGTAATTAAAATAACCTTTTTAATAGTTTTTAGCTGTTACCCTCATTTGGCAAAGAAGGAGGTTTGCTAATCAAAACATTCTTCCCATTAGTTAAAATATTTCTGTATTGTTAATGTAATTAACAGAGAACCCGCTCTAAAATATTTTAGTCTATCGTGCTTTAGTTCTTTGATCTGAGACAAGATGCCTCATGGAACTGATTACAATATATAATAAGAATCTGTTAAATAAAAAAGAAATTAATTAGAAATAATCAAAAATGGAAAAATGTCTTAGCAGAAGATGCCGTTTCACTCATTTAAAATGTAAGTTACAAAAATCATTTCTAAATTTTTTATTTTACAGGGGTTGCACCTGGTGAGAGAGGTGATGGGAACAGACAAACTCTTCGCAGAACAGCTAAGATATTTGGTGAAGGAGTATTCAAATATGCAAATGGTGATATCTTAAAAGGAATATGGAAAGACAATGAAAGTATTTTAGATTTACACTTTGTATATTGGCTTTTTGTTTTTCATTTATTATTGATCGAATTCTTATAATCATCTATTTTCCAAATTATTTATCATAAATCATACTTGATCTTGAAATAAAATCTAGCAAATTTCAGAGTTGTTGAAGTCCCAAGCAGTTCTCATTTCATGCTTTGAGGATCAAAGTCATTCGAAAGTACCTTTTTGAATCTTTTTCAGTAAATCCTAATAATTCTTTTAAACGAGAGTGTTAAAATTGCTGAAAATCCATCAGTTATTTGATTAGCTTGTCAATGCTAAAATTTCAAAACTTAGGGTAAATAAAGACGAATGCTCACAAAATGATGATCCGCTCTCGCTTGTCGATTTGTGAAAATTACTTAGCGAACTTGTTTAAACAAAGATAGTGTCGATTAAAAATGTCGAAACTTTTACAGAATTTACTATAGCTTAAAAATTATCCATATAAGACAGTTTTTATCATTGAAGCAACTCTCGAAAATTTCAATTCTACTGTGAAGAAATTTATAGTCAATAGTTTTTACAGAAAAATAAAAGACTACGAAAGAGTTATGCCAGAAATATTTTGATCAAAAGACTTTGAGTGTGGGTAGGAAAATGCAAAGGGTACTTGAAATTTTTCAAGTTGTTTCAGAAACTAAGCAGTGATTTTTTTTTAAAAAATGTGAACTCTTTTTACTATACAAGATTGCTGTATTGTAGAAATACAATTGAATTTGGAAAATTAATTATAATTAAAATAAATATAAATCAAAATCGTGGCAGTTAAAGTTGGCCAATTTTAACGATCTTGGGCTCATTCGATAGAGAATTCAAAATTAGCTGGACTTTACTATTGGCGGTACTATTTTATCGCATCCCTGGAGCGAGATAACTTCACTTTAATGTGAGGGTATAATTTAATGAATTTAGAGGAGTTTAATTAAAGTGAAGTTATCTCGCTCCAGGGATGCGATAAAATAGTACCGCCAATAGTAAAGTCCAGCTAATTTTGAATTCTCTATCGAATGAGCCCAAGATCGTTAAAATTGGCCAACTTTAACTGCCACGATTTTGATTTATAATTATTTTAATTATAATTAATTTTCCAAATTCAAATGTATTTCTACAATAGTATTATTTTATACTAACTCAATGATCACATTGGTTGAAATGCCCACTGGTTCTGGCAAAATTTGCAATTAGGCTTTGCTTGGGAGTTAAGCCTGTTAAAATATAAATTAAAAATGACAACTGTTGAACCTAATTTATTACTAAACAAAATGGTAGAAGAAAGATTTTAGGGACTATTGATAATATGAGAGATATAGATATAGATTCATTTTACAAATAATAAATAATAGAATATGTAAATTATTGACTAGTAAGACAGCGTTATGATAAAAGATCCTCTTTCTCTATTTGAAAGTTTGTTCCATGTTGTGAGACTTTCAAAACAAAACTATTTTATGCTTTACTCAACTAAATCACGCTTTCAAAATATATTTTGCAAGACATGTTTGAGGATATAATTGAGATGCTGTTCTTGTCTGAGAAATGGTTTTGTAGGAGTAGATTGTTGGCAGATTTAACAAACTTTTTATTCTAAAATCTAATTAAGAGCTGAAAATATAATCAAAATAAAAAGTAAAACTAAGCATAATAAACTATAGCTCAAAATTTCAATTTGAGTTTATGTAAATAATTGAATTTATTAAAATTCACATTACTATTGCATGTTATTACATTTATATTGTTTTTCTAAGTTTAATTATATAATTTCAGGTATATTACCATCTAAAATTCTCAGCATATGTTGCTACAAAAAGTGTTTATAGTTTCTTTCTAATTTATAGGTATTCTAACGAAATTTTGTCTAATCGAAGAAATTAATATGAAAATTTAATGGTTTAATGAATAGCATGAAGTAAATTTGAGAGAACAGAATTATAGAATCCCCTCAAACTCAACATATTAAATGAAAAATAAAAGACTTATCTTCTTCTATCTTTATTCATTTCATCAATATTTTTGTATTATGTATTTGAAATAAACTAATCAATTGATGTTATCAAATTTATATATTGGCCATAAACAAATAATCTCTCATAATATATGATATTTTACTATTATTTTACAGCAACTACTCAATCCAGCCTCCTTCTCCTAATCACCTAATTGGCTTTTCACATAATTCATTGCTTTAAGACGGGTCTTTACGTTTAATTATTCGCAAAGATTAATCAAAATAACTTAGTGCTTTCCTAATATTGGATCACTCTAATTTTAATATAGCAAGGACATCACGTTTACAATATATTAAAATTAGAGTGATCCAATATTAGGAAAGCACTAAGTTATTTTGATTAATCTTTGCGAATAATTAAACGTAAAGACCCGTCTTAAAGCAATGAATTATGTGAAAAGCCAATTAGGTGATTAGGAGAAGGAGGCTGGATTGAGTAGTTGCTGTAAAATAATAGTAAAATATTATTAGTTATTTTATTAATAAAAAAAATTATTAATAAGAAGTAGATTTATCTAATTAATTATATTTAATCTTATAATTAATAAATTACATTTAATTAGTAGAATTATTTGAAATCATTAAAGTAAAAAAAATATATTTTAGTTTAAATATCCCTAGCTTTGATAATGATAATCAATTTAGACAAATATTTGTAAAATAAATTAAATATCCTTTGTTACAGTTTAATTATATAAATATCTTTTTTTTTAATTAATATAATAATATATTTCACATAATTATTATAATTTTTATTATACAATTTAAACACTTTTGGTTAACTATTATCTTAACTAGTAAACCCAATTATTAATAATATTACTATTATTTTACCACCACTCCCCAATCCAGCCTCCTTCTCCTGCTCGCCGCATTAGCTTTCCACATAATTCATTGCTTCCAGTCAGGCCTTTACCCTTTATTACTCACAAGCATCAATCTAATACGTCTTAGTGCTTTCCTAATGTTGGATCACTCTAACGTTGAAATAGTTTCCAGGTGAAGATGTAAGCGTGATGTTGTAAGCATTTCAACGTTAGAGTGATCCAAGATTAGGAAAGCACTAAGGCGTATTAGATTGATGCTTGTAAATAATAAAGGGTAAAGGCCTGACTGGAAGCAATAATTATGTGGAAAGCTAATGAGGTGAGCAGCAGAAGATGGCAGGATTGGGGAGTGCAAGCAAAATAATAGTAATATTGTTAATAAATATTTTGATTAAATAGATCTTAAAATATTTTTGCTAGTAATTAAAATAATAATATGGTAAAATATATTAATCAATTAAACTTTTTATTCATTAAATTTTAGTATTCTTTTATATAAATACATAAAAAAGCTATTTTAATTTATAATAATTGATGAAATCGGTATCATTACTTTTGTAATATTTGTTGCGTAATAAAATGGTTTTTTTAATTAAGAATGAATATATAATACTTAAATTTTTTATTTTAATCTAAAATTCTATAATATATTTATAACTTTTACCACAATAAATATTTATCAATATTACTATTATTTTACTACCACTCCCCAATCCAGCCTCCTTCTCCTGCTCAACTTATTAGCTTTTCACATAATTCATTGCTTCTAGGCGGGTCTTTAAATTCTATTATTCACATGGATAAATCAAACACATCCTAGAGCTTTTCTAATGTTTGATCACACTTACGTTAATATAGGTAGGTTCTTCACGCTTCAAACATCATCTAGTTGCTATATTAACGTTAGAGTGATCCAACATTAGGAAAGCACTAGGATGCGTTTGATTGATCCATGTGAATAATAAAGCGTAAAGACCTGACTGGAAGCAATGAATTATGTGAAAAGCAAATGTGGCGAGCAGGAGAAGGAGGCTGGATCGGGGAGTTGTAGTAAAATAATAGTAATATTGTTAATAAATTTTTTATTTTTAGCCTAATGTATATTTTTATTATAATTATATTTATAGTCAAACAAATACATTTAATTATAATATTTTTACAATTAAATTTTTGAGTTATTCATGCAAATGGCAAAGATGAGACAAATAGTAAGGACAAGATGAAAAGAGAATTGCTGCTAAATTGGATAAGACAATAGACATTCATCCCATGGGAAAGCCATGCAAGGACTGGCAGATCTAAAATGGACCCCAAAGTTCCATTTTTTTAAAGCTCTTATTTAATGAAATCTGATGTTGATTATGCAATGTGAATTACATAAATAAAAAAGAGAGAATCTTCAATTAAATTAACAAAATAAAAAGGAATGGAAGAATAAAATTCAGAAAAAGTAAGATCATTAGCTATTGGAAAATGTGCAACAAATAATGTTAACATGATAAACACAGCTCTAGAATATTGAACTATAAGTTTAGTTAAAAGTCCGAAAGAAGTATACTGACTCTGCTAGGTTGGTCCTGTTTTACCGTCAACAGTGAAATACTTTTCAACAAGAATCGCAAGAATGACAATAAGATGGCGCTCAAAAAAGAATAAATGTTATATATATTTTTTATATCTTGAATTTAGTTTTGATTTCTAGAATTTAATTAAATTAAAGTTACGGACGATGTATTGAAAAAATGCTTAAAAATAATATAACTAGTTATTTTATTCATAATAGCTAGCTTTATTTATTTCAAAAGAGGTAAACCATTATGATGATATTGATGACGAATATATTTACTTATACTTTATTATATTTCCCAAACTTGTTTTATCTCTTAATAAATCATAATTATTTAAATCAATTATTTTATAATTAAAATAAAACATATTTCATAACATTTGATTCATTTTACTAATTTTTCATTTTTATTTTTAAACAAATTATTAATAATATTACTATTATTTCACTATCAATCCCCAATCCAGCATCCTTATCCTGCTTACCTCATTTGCTTTTCACAAAGTTTATTGCTTCTGGCCAAGCCTTTACACTCTATTATTTACAAGCAACAACCGAATACGTCTTTGTGCTTTTCTAATGTTGGATCACTCTAACGTAGTTACCTAAATGAGATCAAAGGACGATCCATCTCATTACTATCCTTTAACCTTTGATCTCATTTAGGTAACTACGTTAGAGTGATCCAACATTAGAAAAGCACAAAGACGTATTCGGTTGTTGCTTGTAAATAATAGAGTGTAAAGGCTTGGCCAGAAGCAATAAACTTTGTGAAAAGCAAATGAGATAAGCAGGATAAGGATGCTGGATTGGGGATTGATAGTGAAATAATAGTAATATTATTAATAATTTGTTTTGTTTATAGTAGAAAGCATAGATTTTAAGCTCAATATATAATTAAAATTTTCGATAAAGTTAAAATTGTGTAATTTATTAAAAAAAGCTGAATAAAATAATTTGTTCATAAAAATTATATTAACCTTTTTATATATTACAGTCAGATTTATCAATATCATAGATCACAATATCATTATCACTTAGGTAATTTTCTTTATAATTTTTTGTATGAAGTTACTGTTATTATTAAAATTTTAAAACAAAGTAATTTAATTAAATAATTAATATATCCTATTAAATAAATCGATTTTTATTATTAATATTTTTATTTTATTAATTATTTTCTTCTTAATTGCATTCATATACATTGTGTTTTATATAAAACCACAACAAAAAATAATATAAGTTACTAATTTTTTACTATCACTCCTAATCCTGCCACATTCTCCTGCTTACCTCATTTGCTTTTCACATAATTCATTGCTTACAGTCAGGCCTTTACACTCTATTATTCACATGCATCAATTAAGCATATCTTAGTGCTTTCCTAATGTTGGATCACTCTAACGTAGATATCGTTAAACTATTGTTTACGACTGGGAGCTATTAATATTAGGAAGAAATTAGAACAGCGTAAACAATAGTTTAACGATATCTACGTTAGAGTGATCCAACACTAGGAAAGCACTAAGATATGTCTGCTTAATCCATGTGAATAATAAAGCGTAAAGACCTGACTGGAAGCAGTGCATTTTGTGGAAAGCAAATGAGGCGAGCAGGTGAAGGTGGCTGGATTGGGAGTGGTGTAAAATAATAGTAATAATATCTTATTTTTGGTATGTATTTATTTAGAATTATATATATTTATATTAAAAGAATATAATTAGATTTGCAAATATGCAGAAAGAAGATATTTAAATATTATATTCTTAGATTTTTAAATAAAATAGGTTTTTAAAACATAATTGCATCATTAATATATATTTTTTTTCTTTCACACTAATCTTATGATTAATTTTAACTTATATTTTTAATAACAGATTAATTTATTTTGTAATGAATAAATATTGCCAATTCATTGTTTTAATATATTTTCTTTTTTGAGAAATTTAATAAATATCAGATAGTCTTTAAAAACTAGTATGCTACAAAAATTACAAACATTATAATACATAATAATATATTATAGAATTTGCATCTCTACAGAAAGTAGAATACTTATAAAGATTTTAAATCTAATTAAAGGATCCTAAAAAATAAAGAATAATGAAGTTATTAAAATATTATCATTAAATTTAAATGCATAATAAATAAATATATTTAAGGCCTTAGTAGAAATTTTGGGGGAAGATTTTCGCTCCCAACATTCTAAATTATATTATGTGGCAATAAAAATATTAGAAACTTATAAATCCCAATTTAAATTATCATAGCTAAATACTAAATAATTTTTTAGTATTAAATTAAAGGCTTATAATCATTTTTTCCATGAGATTTGATGCTAGATTACCAATAATTAAAGCATTATTGATGTTAAAAATTTTGAGAAATTTATAAATTTTAATTATTTTTATGTATGGGGTAAGATTTTTTGGTCCAGTAAACTTCCCCCCCATTAAAGCTTAATATTTTTGTTTAATAGGGCTTATGTAGGGGTTTAATGTTTAGATATTAGTAATTTAAGTGAGTATATGCGAGGTTTAGGGTCAGTTTATGACAGTGAGTATGTAGATTTATTGTTTAAGTTGCGTTATGGATGCGATGATTATAGTGATCAACTCAGACCTCTTCTAAATTGCATATCTATTGCAAGATTACTTCATAAATCTCCTGCTACTGTTAGGTCTCACTGTCTATTAGCATCTTAATTCTAAACCTAAAAGACCTTTAAAATTCTAGTAGCATCATATTGATTATATAATTAATGATAAGACTCTTAAATACTGGGCTCATTTCTCACTAGCCTAGAGGGCTGTGATGTTTCATCGCCAATTTCCTGAGCTTCATATCTCTACTTAATCTATAGCGAACATATATAAAAAGAACGGAATATCTTACAAGACAGTCAATCGTGTTAAGAGAGTGATTGACTTTAATGTTCCATTTTATAAGACTAATTTAAATTATATATTCGATTAAATGCAGAGGACTTAAGAGCATAATAAAAAGTTCATACACGCTGATGAGGCAGTTTTCACGTTTAATACCTTCATATCGAGGTCTTGGTATAAGAAATACAGCAATATAGAAGTTTATGATCAAAAGGTTAAAGTATAAACTCATGCAATCCTATGTGGAATCAGTGAAGATAGTGGCCTCGAGACTTATGTTATTCACCCTCATTCTATAAAGACTGAATAATATATTAAGTTCTTGCAATAACTCAGAGATAAGTACGCTGCTGACTAAGAGATTATTCTATTCGTTGATAACTTGTCAGTTCATAAAACTAAAGACTCAAGGAAGGAATATGAAAGGCTAAATATAACACCTGTATTTAATGTTTCTTACAGCTCTTAGTTCAATGGAATTTAATTATATTAGGGGTTATTAAAAGGTCATTATAAGAAATTGCTCCTCTATCACTTGATGCACGACTTGAAGATAGATACAGTAGATATTATTAAGAGTGCTGCTTAGAGAGTCAGAGATGATAAATCAAAAGTGTGCGCAAGAGAAGGAAGATTTTGTGTTTATGAATAAGTATTAGACTTAAACGAATGAATAAGTTTACATATTAAATTGGCCCATAAAGGGTATTGGCCTCTCTTTCTTTTCTTCCTCTTTAGGCTTGCTTGGGCCTATGTTTCTCCTCTTAGTGCCAGCTCCTGCATCTATGTTCATCTCGTCTGGCTTTTAGAAATCTTTGAAGAGTCTCTTTCTTAATCATGTTTTACTTGAGACTTTCTCTCTCTGTTTAATTTGCTGCGCTCTTTCATCAAGTATATAGCAGTACCAGGTTTTTCTAAAAATTTAGAAGGCTAAGCTTACTTGAGATGAATGGATGGTTCTGTAGTTCCTAGTGCCAGGTGTCGCTTATTTTTATTCCTTGCTTCTCTTTTTCTTCAGGAGTGATGCTGTAGCGTTTCTTGTGAGCTTCTTAAATTACTTCATTTAAGTACTCATATTTCAGAGTTCCAAGGACACCAAAGAAAAATTTTCTCTCTGGCAACTTATTAGAGAGCTGTAGCTTTTATGGAAAGTAGAGAGCAACATCTGGATCACTCATAGCATCATCATAAAGATTTGTTACAGAGATTTCAGGGTAGTTAGGTATCTCTACCATCTTTATTTCATTGGTCTTAAAAACTTTTTTCTCTTAACTTAGTAAGACTTTTAAGAATGATATTTTTTGTTCCTTCCTGAATTGGCAAGAACAATCCAACTATGATTAATATATTAGTATTTGATAAAAGCTTACCTTGCTATACCAAGTATCTGTAAAGATCTTCTTTACTTCTGAATTTTCCTATTAAATCTTGAGATTAAATTCTCTTAATTGCATCATTCATAGACTCCATCTTGCTTCCACTTTCTATAAATGTTTATGAAATTTAAAATTATGGATATCCATTCTAAACTTACTAAAATTTTACTACTAAATAGAGAGATTCAACTGGAGGTCAACCTGAATCACATATATAGAGAAAGATAGAGGAAGTTTCTCCAAGTTTCAAAGTTTTACTTCCATTATTATCAAACTTTCTCCATTAAATTGCTCCTAATAATAATTAATTTAATTAGGTGGTGCTCCTAATTTATTTAAAACTTAATTAGGTGGTTATATTAAAGTTCAAAACAGTATTAGGAGGTACATTACAAAAATTAAATTTTAAAACCTCCCCTCCTAAATTTACAAGAACAGCTTTAGGAGCACCACCTAACTTCACAAAACACATTTAGGTGCATTTTAATGAATAAAATGGATGAATTAGTATATAAATTATCACTAAATTTAAGAAATATAAAACTAATGTCTCGTACTCTGTTCTCATTAAACCTCTCTAAACCTTTGAGGATATGCTCTTACTCTTGTATAAAGGTAAAATTTAAATAGCTTGTATAATTATTAATAGTATTTATAAAATGAGGGTATCTTACTTAGAAAAGAGGCATTGCTTGGGATTAGTCAGCAAAAGATTTCTTTCATGAATCAAAAGAAAATTGAGACTTGCGATGCCTCTACCTAGTACGAACCTGAAATTTTCTAACTTTAGGTATCTGACTTTGAATAGCAATTCAGTTGTTAAATAGAAGTACAGAGCTAAGAAATTTAATGCAAAGTTCAAATGAAAATGGTTGAAGAGGAGGAAGAAAAAAGAAATAAAAGCATTACATTTATGTGAAGAGTGTGAGCAGAACTTCACTTATAAATCTGCTCTTAAGCGTCATATCTTAGAGCAGCATTCTAACAAGCCCAAGCTCTATCTTAAGCATGAGAAGATAGATGAAAAATATTTTTGCCATTATTGCAATAAGCAATATAATCATTCAAGGGATTAAAAAATTCACCTATAAAACCATCATGGCAAGAAGTTTGAAGTCATAGATCCTGACACTGGTGATGTCTTCCTTCAAAAAAGAAAGCCAAGAGACCCTTTAGAAAACCTTGGAACAAAGAGTTAAGAAAGAAAATAAGCTTATTAAAGCAGTGAGAAACCTTCCAGCTTCTGAGATACTTAAAATCGCTCTGAAGATACAAGCACTAAAGCTTCCAATTTTAAATGTAATTGACCTTAAAGAATGTAAGGAAAGTTATCTTATACTTTAGGATAATTTGAAAAGAAAGTCATAACAGATAAGTAATTCGCACACAAGATATATCCGTTCATCTACTTTAAATTCGATGACAAATATCAAATGGAATTCGTAAATGAATACCAAGCACTAACGAAGTCAAGAGATAGATAGTGCAGATCTATAATAAAGCTCGATGCTATTCTGCTTGCTCAAGATCATGTAGCTTTTCGTCTTTCTCTATACTAAATGACAATAAGAGACTACATTTTAAGATTAAAGGATACCAATGTAGTTACCTCTTATTATTACAAAAGTTTGCAAAGGCATTGAGGAGCTGCAGACTCTTGGAAATGTTCAAAGAGATTTGAATTCTGAGAATGTAATGCTTGAATTTTAACCTCTCAGAGTAGATATAAGAGATTCAATAGATCATAGAGAGTTGAAGATTCAGGACTTGATAACGTGATTGGTACTTCTGGATACTTTCCAGAAAGAGAGGACTGAAGAGATAGTGATATTAAGTGGGATAAAGGTGTTATGGAAGCAATAATTTGTGAATGCGATATAACAAGAAATGATAAATCTAGCTAAAAAGGAGATAATTAAAAAGCCTAATAACAATACTGACCATTCAATAGACTAAATTGTAAGTTAGAAATGAGAAAAAAGGTTTAGAAAGCTGCCTCATGATGCCAAAGAAACGTTTGAGTAAATAATAAAATAAAACACCTATATAACACAACAAAAAACATACATTATAAAGTAAAAAACTACATAAACACAATAATAACCCTAATGAAGCATGAGTTAATAATCAATATCATCAATCAAAAACTACATCAAAATATTTCAGGAGTTAAGAGGGTTTAAATAGGAAATTAATTGAGAAGAAATTAATGCCCCATTTTAATATATTTAAGTGGCAATCTGGACATCGTAATCGGATAGATTTGCAAAAATATTCATAAGAAATCCATCCAAAGCTACATCTCACGGGAAGAATTAAAAAAAGAAAATAATCGTATTTAATAGCGCAATTATTAAAAGTATGAGCAATAATTTGCTCGATTTTACTCGAATTGACTTCGTTTTACCAGTAGACACAGGGAGTGTGAAATCAATTGAGAAGAAATTAATGCCCCATTTTAATATATTTAAGTGGCAATCTGGACATCGTAATCGGATAGATTTGCAAAAATATTCATAAGAAAGCCCATCCAAAGCTACATCTCATGGTAAGAATTAAAATGTGAAAATTATCGTATTTAATAGCGCAATTAACAAAAGTATGAGCAATAATTTACTCGATTTTACTCGAATTGACTTCGTTTTACCAGTAGACACAGGGAGTGTGAAATCAATTGAGAAGAGTTTAATGCCCATTTTAATATATTTAATTGGCATCTGGACATCGTAATCGGATAGATTTGCAAAAATATTCATAAGAAAGCCCATCCAAAGCTACATCTCATGGGAAGAATTAAAATAAAAAAATAATCTTATTTAATAGCGCAATTAACAAAAGTATGAGCAATAATTTACTCGATTTTACTCGAATTGACTTCGTTTTACCAGTAGACACAGGGAGTGTGAAATCAATTGAGAAGAAATTAATGCCCCATTTTATTATATTTAAGTGGCAATCTGGACATCGTAATCGGATAGATTTGCAAAAATATTCATAAGAAAGCCCATCCAAAGCTACATCTCATGGGAAGAATTAAAATGAGAAAATTATCTTATTTAATAGCGCAATTAACAAAAGTATGAGCAATAATTTACTCGATTTTACTCGAATTGACTTCGTTTTACCAGTAGACACAGGGAGTGTGAATCAATTGAGAAGAAATTAATGCCCCATTTTAATATATTTAAGTGGCAATCTGGACATCGTAATCGGATAGATTTGCAAAAATATTCATAAGAAATCCATCCAAAGCTACATCTCACGGGAAGAATTAAAAAAAGAAAATAATCGTATTTAATAGCGCAATTATTAAAAGTATGAGCAATAATTTGCTCGATTTTACTCGAATTGACTTCGTTTTACCAGTAGACACAGGGAGTGTGAAATCAATTGAGAAGAAATTAATGCCCCATTTTAATATATTTAAGTGCAATCTGGACATCGTAATCGGATAGATTTGCAAAAATATTCATAAGAAATCCATCCAAAGCTACATCTCACGGGAAGAATTAAAATGAGAAAATTATCGTATTTAATAGCGCAATTATTAAAAGTATGAGCAATAATTTGCTCGATTTTACTCGAATTGACTTCGTTTTACCAGTAGACACAGGGAGTGTGAAATCAATTGAGAAGAAATTAATGCCCCATTTTAATATATTTAAGTGGCAATCTGGACATCGTAATCGGATAGATTTGCAAAAATATTCATAAGAAAGCCCATCCAAAGCTACATCTCATGGTAAGAATTAAAATATGAAAATAATCTTATTTAATAGCGCAATTAACAAAAGTATGAGCAATAATTTACTCGATTTTACTCGAATTGACTTCGTTTTACCAGTAGACACAGGGAGTGTGAAATCAATTGAGAAGAAATTAATGCCCCATTTTAATATATTTAAGTGGCAATCTGGACATCGTAATCGGATAGATTTGCAAAAATATTCATAAGAAAGCCCATCCAAAGCTACATCTCATGGGAAGAATTAAAATAAAAAAATAATCTTATTTAATAGCGCAATTAACAAAAGTATGAGCAATAATTTACTCGATTTTACTCGAATTGACTTCGTTTTACCAGTAGACACAGGGAGTGTGAAATCAATTGAGAAGAAATTAATGCCCCATTTAATATATTTAAGTGGCAATCTGGACATCGTAATCGGATAGATTTGCAAAAATATTCATAAGAAAGCCCATCCAAAGCTACATCTCATGGGAAGAATTAAAATAAAAAAATAATCTTATTTAATAGCGCAATTAACAAAAGTATGAGCAATAATTTACTCGATTTTACTCGAATTGACTTCGTTTTACCAGTAGACACAGGGAGTGTGAAATCAATTGAGAAGAAATTAATGCCCCATTTTAATATATTTAAGTGGCAATCTGGACATCGTAATCGGATAGATTTGCAAAAATATTCATAAGAAATCCATCCAAAGCTACATCTCACGGGAAGAATTAAAAAAAGAAAATAATCGTATTTAATAGCGCAATTATTAAAAGTATGAGCAATAATTTGCTCGATTTTACTCGAATTGACTTCGTTTTACCAGTAGACACAGGGAGTGTGAAATCAATTGAGAAGAAATTAATGCCCCATTTTAATATATTTAATTTGCAATCTGGACATCGTAATTGGATAGATTTGCAAAAATATTCATAAGAATTCCATCCAAAGCTACATCTCACGGGAAGAATTAAAAAAAGAAAATAATCGTATTTAATAGCGCAATTATTAAAAGTATGAGCAATAATTTGCTCGATTTTACTCGAATTGACTTCGTTTTACCAGTAGACACAGGGAGTGTGAAATCAATTGAGAAGAAATTAATGCCCCATTTTAATATATTTAAGTGGCAATCTGGACATCGTAATCGGATAGATTTGTAAAAATATTCATAAGAAAGCTCTTTCAAAACTACATGTGTGTGGAAGAATTAAAATAAAAAAATAATCGTGTTTAATAGCGCAATTAACAAAAGTATGAGCAAAGATTATCTCGATTTTCTTCGAATTCACTTCGTTTTACCAGTAGACACATGGAATTAAAATTCAATTGAGAAGAAATTAATGCCTTTTTTTTATTTTTTTTTTTCCCATTTTATTATATTTAAGTGGCAATCTAGACATCGTAATCGGATAGATTTGCAAAAATATTCATAAGAAAGCCCATCCAAAGCTACATCTCACGGGAAGAATTAAAATGAGAAAATTATCGTATTTAATAGCGCAATTAACAAAAGTATGAGCAATAATTTACTCAATTTTACTCGAATTGACTTCGTTTTACCAGTAGACACAGGGAGTGTGAAATCAATAGAGAAGAATTTAATGCCCCATTTTAATATATTTAATTGGCAATCTGGACATCGTAATCAGATAGATTTGCAAAAATTTTCATAAGAAAGCCCATCCAAAGCTACATCGCTCTGGAAGAATTAAAATAAAAGAATAATCGTATTTAATAGCGCAATTAACAAAAGTATGAGGAATAATTTACTCAATTTCACTCGAATTGACTTCGTTTTACCAGTAGACACAGGGAGTGTGAAATCAATTGAGAAGAAATTAATGCCCCATTTTAATATATTTAAGTGGCAATCTGGACATCGTAATCGGATAGATTTGCAAAAATATTCATAAGAAATCCATCCAAAGCTACATCTCACGGGAAGAATTAAAAAAAGAAAATAATCGTATTTAATAGCGCAATTATTAAAAGTATGAGCAATAATTTGCTCGATTTTACTCGAATTGACTTCGTTTTACCAGTAGACACAGGGAGTGTGAAATCAATTTGAGAAGAAATTAATGCCCCATTTTAATATATTTAAGTGGCAATCTGGACATCGTAATCGGATAGATTTGCAAAAATATTCATAAGAAATCCATCCAAAGCTACATCTCACGGGAAGAATTAAAAAAAGAAAATAATCGTATTTAATAGCGCAATTATTAAAAGTATGAGCAATAATTTGCTCGATTTTACTCGAATTGACTTCGTTTTACCAGTAGACACAGGGAGTGTGAAATCAATTGAGAAGAATTAACCCCCATTTTAATATATTTAAGTAGCAATCTGGACATCGTAATCGGATAGATTTGCAAAAATATTCATAGAAAAGCTCTTCCAAAGCTACATTTGTGTGGAAGAATTAAAATAAAAAAAATAATCGTATTTAATAGCGCAATTAACAAAAGTATGAGGAATAATTTACTCAATTTTACTCGAATGGACTTCGTTTTACCAGTAGACACAGGGAATGAGAAATCAATAGAGAAGAGTTTAATGCCCCATTTTAATATATTAAATTGGCCAATCTAGACATCGTAATCGGATAGATTTGCAAAAATATTCATAAGAAAGCCCATCCAAAGCTACATCTCACGGGAAGAATTAAAATGAGAAAATTATCGTATTTAATAGCGCAATTAACAAAAGTATGAGCAATAATTTACTCAATTTTACTCGAATTGACTTCGTTTTACCAGTAGACACAGGGAGTGTGAAATCAATTGAGAAGAAATTAATGCCCCATTTTAATATATTTAATTGGCAATCTGGACATCGCAATCAGAAAGATTTGCAAAAAATTCTTAAGAAAGCCATTCCAAAGCTACATCTCTCTGGAAGAATTAAAATAAAAAAATAATTGTATTTAATAGCGCAATTAAAAAAAGTATGAGCAATCATTTACTCGATTTCACTCGAATTGACTACGTTTTACCAGTAGACACAGGGAGTGTGAAATCAATTGAGAAGAAATTAATGCCCCATTTTAATATATTTAAGTGGCAATCTGGACATCGTAATCGGATAGATTTGCAAAAATATTCATAAGAAAGCCCATCCAAAGCTACATCTCACGGGAAGAATTAAAATGAGAAAATTATCGTATTTAATAGCGCAATTAACAAAAGTATGAGCAATAATTTACTCAATTTTACTCGAATTGACTTCGTTTTACCAGTAGACACAGGGAGTGTGAAATCAATTGAGAAGAAATTAATGCCCCATTTTAATATATTTAAGTGGCAATCTGGACATCGTAATCGGATAGATTTGCAAAAATATTCATAAGAAATCCATCCAAAGCTACATCTCACGGGAAGAATTAAAAAAAGAAAATAATCGTATTTAATAGCGCAATTATTAAAAGTATGAGCAATAATTTGCTCGATTTTACTCGAATTGACTTCGTTTTACCAGTAGACACAGGGAGTGTGAAATCAATTGAGAAGAAATTAATGCCCCATTTTAATATATTTAAGTGGCAATCTTGGACATCGTAATCGGATAGATTTGCAAAAATATTCATAAGAAAGCCCATCCAAAGCTACATCTCATGGGAAGAATTAAAATAAAAAAATAATCTTATTTAATAGCGCAATTAACAAAAGTATGAGCAATAATTTACTCGATTTTACTCGAATTGACTTCGTTTTACCAGTAGACACAGGGAGTGTGAAATCAATTGAGAAGAAATTAATGCCCCATTTTTAATATATTTAAGTGGCAATCTGGACATCGTAATCGGATAGATTTGCAAAAATATTCATAAGAAAGCCCATCCAAAGCTACATCTCATGGGAAGAATTAAAATAAAAAAATAATCTTATTTAATAGCGCAATTAACAAAAGTATGAGCAATAATTTACTCGATTTTACTCGAATTGACTTCGTTTTACCAGTAGACACAGGGAGTGTGAAATCAATTGAGAAGAAATTAATGCCCCATTTTAATATATTTAAGTGGCAATCTGGACATCGTAATCGGATAGATTTGCAAAAATATTCATAAGAAATCCATCCAAAGCTACATCTCACGGGAAGAATTAAAAAAAGAAAATAATCGTATTTAATAGCGCAATTATTAAAAGTATGAGCAATAATTTGCTCGATTTTACTCGAATTGACTTCGTTTTA
>ARYC01019411.1:0-20208 GCA_000711775.1 Oxytricha trifallax | reverse complement strand
TGAAATATTTTAAAAACTCGCTTGTTATACTCACTTAAAATACTAATATTTAAACATTAAACCCCTATGTAAACCCTATTAAAACCCTAATAAAGTGTGCACTAATAGTCTACTTTTATCAATCAAAAACTCAATCAAACTATTGATAGGGTTTTGGGTTTTGAATATATCTACTATTGTTCCCTGACCTATAAATCCCGAAAATATAATTTATAAGATTTGCTCCTAAAAATTGGTTAAAAACTTCAAAAGTCTGGTAAAACTCAAATAATAGCAAAAATTTGATAATTTTAAAATATGATCAAAAACGGTGAAAACACTCAAATTTAAAAAATTAGAGAGAGTTGTAAAATTCATGAAAAATTGAAGATTTAAAAAATTGGAAAAGTGAAAATATCAAATCAAGGTATATCTTCTATCATCCAATTAGAATAAGGCAACTCATCTAGGTGTAGGAAGCTACTGACATTAGTTTTTTGAGCTCATATTTCAAAAATTACCACTCACGAGCTCAGCAGATAAGTTTAGAGATAGCGAGGCAATCAGCTAAGAAAAGAGTGGATGCCTAAAATTTTACATAAATTTGTTTATAATTACAAATTTTATAGAATTTTTCAATAAAACACTCAAGATTGGCATCGGTTTTTAACTTTTCTCGATACGAAACGCCTACTTTTTGTCATTTTCTGAAAAATTAAAACTGCCCTCCGAAACTTCTCGACCAACCAGTCTTGTTAATTAAGGGGCGCTGATCACGAATACGCAATCAAAACGCCACTTTGGATACGAGATGACCACGAACGAGGCTAGAAAAGATTTGGTGTTACTCAAATCGATGAGCTCATAGGCTTAGAGAGCCCGCACAGGAAATGAAAACACCCTTCCCTCCCTATTCCTGCTATTCAGAATAAATATCATAGGTTACCTAGGTAGATCGAAGTCAGAATTGAAAAATATTTAATGGTTCGCGAGATAGCTTTTGGGAAAGTTCACTGCAATTCTACTAAAAATTCTATTCTTTGATAATGTCTGACTGAGCCTTACCACTCCCGTGATTAAGGTAACTCTGTCCCTGCCAAACTAGTGAAGAATATACTCAGAGAAGATCTTGGGTTATTAGAGAAGTAGGATCTACAGTTAATTTGGAGGAGGAAGTGAAGAAAAATGCGTTATTACAAAGAAGGTTAAAAGATCCACATATTAGCAAATAATATAAACTCATAAGGGAAATGCACTGTTTACAGTCAAAAACATCAAATTCTTATATAATTTATATAATCTTGATGAATAAATTGAAGGCGTTTCCAAAAAAAGAGCACATGGACTTTTGCGGTTGCCAAATGTTCCCAGATAACCTTCATTTCTTCTTTGACTGCTCTCCAACGTATCTTCAATTGTTCCCTGACCATTTAATCACCAGAATATGTTTTAGAAGATTTGCCCCTAAAAATTGGTCAAAACTGCAAAAGAATCTCAAAACTCAAATATTAACAAAAATTTGAATATTTTAAAATATGATCAAAAACGGTGAAAATTGAATCTTAATTTTTTATTATCATCTTGAATCTTACTTTTACACTGTATAATTTTACTGATATAAATTTTAGTGATTTGCTTTAATTTTCTTATCAAAAGTAATTATCAATTTAAATTTTCTATAACTAAATAATTTAAATCTAGTTTTGAATATTTTCAAATGTTTAATTAACAATAATTTCATTAATATTATTTGTTTTTTATTTTAATAATTCATTGCTCTCTTTTTTTTATTTGTATTATTACACGAATTAATTTTTGTTAATCATTTATATAGTAAGACTTTATTATAATTTAATACAGCTCATTTAAGCCATTTTATTTAAATTCTCCATCTAATTAATATTTATTTAGGTATTTTAAGTATAGAAATAAAAATTACACACTGAGTTCTTATCCTTGAGCTTTATAATACGGTTTTCTTCATTGCCAATACTCATTTCGGATAAGGGATGAAATTCTAGTATAATACATAGAAGTCATTCGGATGATATCTTTATTTTGTACTTTAAACATTTCTATTTGCTTGGTTTCTAAAGTTTCTAATTAGAGATAAACTTAGGTAAACTTCTTGGCATGAGTTTAGTTTCCTAAGTAGAAGGGAGTAGGGCGAGGATACAGTGTAAATATGAGAACTATAAAAGCTAAATATAAGGTATTTGATCCCATTACAGAGCAGATTAATGAAGCAACCTCAGCGAGAGTACAATTACTGTATATTAGGAAGCGTTGGGATTTTTAAGAATTCTCACAAAACTCATCTTAAATATGCATGATGTAGTTATCTGCGAACTCTGCGGGAGATGCTCCTAGTTGGCATGACTGATATTTTGTATTCTTCTTGATTACAACATGAAGTGGTGTGAGATAAGATATAGCCTTTTATGGAGTATTCTTCACCACAATACTGCCACTTAACAGATTGCAACATCAACCTCTTTCATTATTCTACATCTCGATTAAGATTAATGATTTGATTTGATAATAATAATAATAATAATAATTAGATCACATTGAGGTCTCTGGGGACCCCCGATCTGGTTTGCTTTTTAGTGCAAATAAGGGTCTAGCCCTGTCATTAAGTTGGAGATTCTCTCCTGTATACTGAGTTTCATCTTCTTTTGTTGTTTCTTCTTTTTTTTCCTTTGTTCTTTCCTTTTCCTCTTGCGTTTCTCTTGTTTCCTCTCTTCTTGCCTCTTTTGGGTCCTGAGTGTAGGATCTGGACTGTATCTCCCATGTCCTTAAATTTGAAAAAGGTGTCAAAGTGCTTGACATTGATTGAGAATTTAAGTTGTTTGACGGCAATAAGATCTTTACATCTAGTGGTGATTAGTTAAACGAGGTCACTTTTTATGAAGTATGTGTGTTTTTGGAGGCATTTCACATAGATTTCTACCTTGTTAATATGGTCATGATAGTCAGCTGATATTGAGACGCAACTGTGTTCGTTGGCCGTGACGTTCTTAATGAGTACTGTTGTCAAAAGTTGGACAAACTTCATTATTGTGGGACTTGTCTCTTCCATCGAGTTCATTTTTTCTTTGATCTTGGCTTTGAGTTCGTCGTCACTTTTGTTTAGCCAATCTAGAAGGGTGCCTTTTTTCAGGTCTCCAAACATTGCATTTGTAGCTTAAGCCAACTTCTTGATTTGCTTGTAGATGACAGTGTTGATTGTGTTCATCCAGATTGAGATGCATGACTCTCTGGTGTCAAATCAATTAATCAGTTCAGCTTTAGTTATAGTCTACATATCTTTGAAAGTAATAACTAATTAATTATAAGTTAATTTTAATTTGTTACTATTTAATAGTAATTATTAAGGCAAATCCTTTTATTCTTAATTTGCTATTTAGTACCCCCTATTACTGATGACGTATTTTACGCCTGCGTCATCGCAAAGTTTTCGGTAGTGATTCCTCATTCCTTCTTACAGCTCTGATTAGCTTTCTATATAGTAGGTATGTTGACTAGAGTCGTCTTTTTCAGACTCGTCTTTGTCGTAGGCATCGTATTCTTGAGCTTCCTCGACCGAGCTCCAATCTTCTTGATCTTCAGAGTAGATTACTTTTTTTGTAATAAGTCTACTGTTCCTGTTGTTATTGTTAAGGTTGTTTTCATATTTACGATATTTTTTGAATAAAGTGAATTGTATTAAATAATAAAATAGAGAAATAAATAATTAAAAAAATGTCTGATCAGAAGGTGCAGTGTCATTCAACATTAATGTAAGTTACAAAAAACATATCTAATATTTTATTTTTACAGGTGTTGCACCTGGTAAGACTGAAGACGTCAACGAAGAGGGAGTTCAAGGAGCCACAGAGAGAAAGGCAAAAAAATTAAGATATTCGATGATGAAGATGAGGAAGAAGAGATGAAGATGAAACGTTTTTTTGTTAGATTTGCTATTACTATTACTACTATTAATATTGTTATTATTCTAAATTCATTTTCTAATTCACTTTTTTTTGTTTAAAAAACATCATGATTCTCTGAATTGTTGATTTGATTTGATAATAAACTGTTAAATGTTCAATTTGATATTATTCATTTACTTCTATAATCTAATAATTTATTTGAAACTTTGAAATCATTTTTGTTAATAATATTATAAACCATATGCAATATTGCTTTATTAATTATTACATTTTAATAAAATTTAAGTTAAGGATGTTTTAAATTGAACCTATGAGTTATTATTAAATTAAATGTAAATCTTTAATTACCATTCATCTAGAAGAGGTCTTTGTTTTAACTCATTCTGCCAACTAATTTTGAGTATTATATATTAAGAATGGGTTATTATAATATCTTTATTTACAATAAATACATAAGTAGTAATAATAAAAGGAATATTTATTTCAATAAATTAGAAAGCTTTATGAATAATTAAATAATGCCCACAAATCCACAAATATAAGTTAATCCATATTTAAATATACATATTCAATAACTACTATCGTCTTATTAGCGAAATCAAAGCAAGAAAGTAATGTGATCCAGCTACTTGCTTAGCTTGAATTATCGATTTAAGGGTGTATTTACAGAACCACAAGAAATGGACTTTGACTATTGGTACTAGCTTCCTGGTAACAGCCACAAATAGTGCGACATAATAATCATATTTAACCCTTAATTCCAATTTCATGTAATTATGCGTCTTACTTACAATAAATGTATAGTATATTAATATTTATAAATTTATATATGATTAATAAGTAATAAACTTAACTTATTTAACAGCTTCCAATCGTTTACAATGCCCAATTAAACGTGAAGTCTCTGTCAGTTTCAATCAAATCAAGGCAATGCTCAGTAGCATTACAATGTAACTAGGCTTCCTTAGTCTAGCATAGAATAACAGTTTCAAGGTGGCTAAGGCTTTTAAATTCACTAAAAATGGTTTAAAGTGTTTAATGTATCATGAGTTATAAGATAAGAAACTTAATAGTAGAATAATTAAATAGTTGAATAAGATAAAGGATAAGATAAATACTGAGCTCTCATTGGTTTATTCTGTAAAACGTTTTAAATGCCAAAATTATGTGTTATTATTGATAGTTATTTCAAAGAAGGGTTTATAAATCAATATTTATTAGTTTAATTTAAGGATTTATTAATATTGTTTTTATTAATTTAATTTTATAACTAAATTGATATGATAATTAATTATTTTATAATAAATTAATATTTAAATAATTACATAATAAATACTTCACAGATGGTAGCAAACAATATTATCGATTGATACTTAAAGATAAACTCATTGAAAAGCATCAACTATCAAATAGGTATAAACATATTCAATGGGAATATTCAGAGCATGAATAGTCCAAACTGAAAGTAGATATAGAATTTCGAATATTACTCACTAAATATATATATAACTAATGTTTAAAATTTAAATTTATAAATAATTAATACATTATTGTAATATGTAACTATTTAAAATGAATAATAAAATATATAAATACCTATTTAATAAGTAAGTAAATATTAACTAAAGGACAATCAAAAGCATAATTTCTAGAAATACGTATAAATAGTTTGATGTAATTCTTTACATTTCCTTATCCTCATCTTCACTCTACTTGTAAAGTTGTTGCTTCTTCCTCATTCAGGTTATGCAGATTTCTTAGTCTCTCATCGTAAATATCGTTTTTCTCTATAATATATTGGTCTCACAAATCTTTCTCCATTTGGTTCCCTAAATTGTTGCGCTCTATCTTGATTGGTCATTTGAATAGTTTATGTTTGACATCTTGATGATTTTTTTTCTGTTTCCCCATCGTTAACTGTCTGTTGTGTATAAGAATTCTATGACCTCAACATCTTTTTCGATTATATCGCTAAACCTTACCTCTTGAGCTTCTTGAATTAGTTCTATTATCAACTCTGTTCCGTTCTCCGGAACTAACTCATCCCATACGTTCATCTGCGAGATCATGTTTGTGTTCAGAGTCCCGTTCTCGTCAATCTTTGTCTGCAATAGCATTTCTCTATCTTTTTACTGATTATCTCTATTATCTCTTCTTCAACTATAATAACCCACTTCCCTTTTTCCAATTTCATGTGACCCACTTCTAAATTAAATACAATATAGTATTTCTGTATGTTCATCCAGATTTTTGTGAGTATCTGAAAGATTGGTTCTCTTGCTAGTTCCAATAATTTTGCATTTAGTATTGCCATTACCCATCAGTCTTCTGGGTCGGTGACTTAGTCTGTTTCTTTTTTAGTGGCTATCTTGTCAGCTTTGTGAGTTTTTCCCATTATTTCCATTATTATTATGTTTAGTTTTATTGGAATATCAGAATCAATGCTAAACTTCCTACACACTTTCTTGAGCAATATACCTACATGATTCCTGAATCTTTGGCTACTCATATAATTAACCAATTCTTGGAGCCTTTAATACTGCTCTGGCATCTAATTGGAATTATTGCACTTCTTATATCCTCTTCTTCTCTCTAAAATCTGTCATTTTATAGTGTCTAGTTTATTGAATCAATTTCTTTCTCTACTTGTCCTGTTCCTTCTCGTTCTGGATTATTGATAGAAGTATCATTTGTGAGATCTTTTATTCGCTGAATTGAGCCTCTCGATTTAGCGTAGGCACACCTCCATAGAGTTATCCTGAATGTGTCTCCCTGGGATCATGTCCTCATGTTACCAAATCTTATTTATCTCTCCCTAGTGATTCTCTTGCCGCTATGATCATAGGTCCCATTCACTGTTCTCTCTTGCTTTTGCTTGTTCTTTATCATTGAATCTCTTCATCAAGGCTTTTTCTATTTAAATCTTGGTGCTAGGGAGTATACTTTCATTACTATTCTTGTGGTTTAAAGGGTTAACTCTTTTTAGTGTGAATGATTTTGTAAGAACCTTTATATTATACCAATGATAGGTTTATTAGGCTCTTGAGTTTCATCTGATCTTCTTGGACACATACTGACCCATCTTCATGTACATCGAATCTTGTTCTCTAGGCTTTGGCTTCATTTATCATTTTGCTGGGATGTAATTGTCCAATCCTCAGTCTGCTCTTGAAGCCCATTTGTTTGTTTAGCGGAACCTTTTAATGTTTATTCTCTCTTAGTCCCAAGACTTCCTGATCCTTGTTTCTGTCTCTGTGCTCGTATTTGACTTCCTAACCTATTTAATATATCATTATTATATTTATTGAAGTGATCTAGGCTTAAACCTATTACAAAGTAAGATTAGTAAACTTGTAATTGGCATTACTTTGCACAATGATTCTAAAACCACGGATATCATTAAAATCATAGTCAAGGAGCTGATAGTGAAAAGTATAGTATTTGAAAGGAATGGAATTGTTAGTTATGTCTCAATAGGGGATTATTTATAAAGTAGTATATTCGTTGTTGAATTGTTTAGTAGTTTATAGTGTTAAAATCCAAAGTAGAGGCAGAAGAGTTATATGGTAAATAAAAAGTATGATTATTTTATAAGAATACTTTTTAATTTAATGACATTAAATGATTAAAATATTATGACTCTTAGTTAATAAATATATAAATATATTGTGAGATGAAGTTCATTTTATTAATCTTAAGTTTTATAGAACATCTACAAACATCTATTCTTCAAGTGCTTAATTTATACAAAGTAAAGTGGAACTACAAACATGAAATTCAAAGATATCCACTACAATTAAGCTTATCTTTAATATCAATACTTTGGCATAATTACTTTCATTATTTATAAATTAAATTTAATAATTAATAGCTCTTTGAATACACTTTAAAAAAATATGTAAAGCACATTTCAAAATTGAAGTGGAATATGAGATGATAACAATATATATCATTATTTTAAATTGTTATTTACCATGAATAATATGTTATCAAAAATTATATACAGGAGCATGAAATTAAAGTAAAGCAATGAGTTGAGTAGAGTAGTACAGCTAGAAAGAACCTAAAGTCTTGCATCTTTGAGCATGATTCAATCAGAAGAATCTTATAGATACCTCAGTGGCGATATACTACAATTACAAGAAGATATCATTAATGATATATGTATCTAGGATGGATAGAATTATTTATAAATATTGTGGTTGTATTAGTTTGATGAACTAGTATTAAAACTAAAATGTTGGGGACAGTCTTGGTGAGATGGCATGAGGATGCATGCATAAATAGCAAAAGAGGAGTTAAAGAAGGACCTTTAAGGTCAGAAAGCTTACGATATAACAGCAAGGATATTGTAGTGGAAACACAAAGACATAACTATTTTGAATAAAATATTTGATAATTAATAGAGCTATGCTGGAAAATAAGAGAAATACCACAGTTTAGCATATTGAGATCAGGCTACTAATTGATATTACAAATGTATTTAAAGGCAAGAATATGGTAAAAAAGTAAAGGGGATAGGGATTCTCAGCTGAAAAGATTAAGAATGGGAAGTTACTGAAGTTTTAAGGACAAGATTGAGAGGAGATAATTATAACTATTGATTATACGGTTTAATGAACAACAACTAAAATAAATATTTCTGAAGATTGAATAAAGAATAAATGAGTAACATAGGTGTATAATTCTTTGTTAATAGTTAGAAAGTCAGAAAAAAGATAAAGAAATGTAGAATATTTACTTATTGAGTTTATAATAGAACAAAGAGCAGAGAGTTCACCTTGGGTCAAAACAACAATAGCATAAAAGAAGGAGTTTTTCATCTTAAATCAGGATAAAATATATTAAATGTATTAATAATCTAAAATTAACTATAAATAACCATAATTCTTTCGTAATTGTTCATTCATTATGGTTTATCTTGGAAATTAAAATAAATAAAGGATGAATAATGAGGATAGTAAACAAAGAAATAACAGTTAAGTTATGGTATAATCTATCTCATCTTCCCTAGTGTTTCTTTAATAAGAGGGAAATTTGCAGATTTTTCAATAAATTATAAATGTTAAATATTAAATCTCACAAATACAAAAAACTTTCTGTAGTAATTAATATTATATATCACTTTAAAGTAGCTCATAGTTATTTAAATTTCACATATTTCAATCGTTTTGTTCAAATTTAGAACATTTTAAATATTGATAAATAATGATTTATAAAAATAATTAAAAAGTCAATAGTCTCTCATTGAATATATACATTTATTAAATATATGGTAACATTAAAATATAAACTTCTATTAAAAACATGTTTAATATTATAAATTGATTAATACAAGTAATACTTCATAATTGAATTAATAGAAATGAAATCTAATCTATTTATGGAATGATTACTCAATGTAAAATTATCATTTTGACCTATAATAAGTTATATTAAATATTTTTAATATTTTTCAAAACAGTTTTTAACTAATAAGTTGATAATAAAGTAACTACTAATCATTACGGAATAAAAAGTTAAGAGAATTTTATTAATAAAGATTTAGAACATGCTGGAGTTTATAAATATAACTAGGAAAAAGAATAAAAAAACAATTGAAAAATCAAGGATCTCTCCTTAATTTTACGACTTGCATATAGTAGAAAATGACAATGATATTTTAAAAGTAATAATTTTGATCTCAATACTGATGATTATTTTAAAGTTGATGAAAAGAAGGCATTCAAAGTAAAAATGACACTTGTAAATATATATCTCCTTCAAAGTTCTCTCTAGCCTTACTAACCTTGCATTGATCCATAGATATTAATATTTCACATACATAGGCTTCGTAAGGTCCTTTTACAAGGATTGATGCTTTAAAACTATAAATGGACACTCAAAGGAACCACTAGGCCAGGGACAAGCAAATATAAGATATTTGGACAAGTGATTACGTTATTCACGGACTATGGCCAGATAATTTCCCATAGTGTCCAAAAATTAAGTTTTCAGATTCTTCAACCACAGTTAGCTCTATAAACCGCAAACAAAAGGTTCCTTTCTATACTAACATCCTCTTGTCCATAGTCCCAGGCAAAGGTTTTATACTAGCTATAATATAATAATAATTGTTTTATATGATGAAAGTATTCTTAAGGTTTTGTATAGTAAATAATATTCCTCCTTCATAGATCTCTCTAGCTTTGCTAACATAGTATTGACCCCATTGATGGTCATATACTGCTGATTGAGGCTTTGTAAAGTCTTCTACAAGACCTGAAATTTTCGACCACCTTTAGGTATGATCTTTAATGAAAATGTGTGATTTTGATGATTTCAGACTCTTTGCATGGTCAATAGCCATTGAGTGTGTCCCATGGAGTCCAAAAATATTGTCATTTTATTCTCCTTCATTAATAACGCCTAAGCTTTAACTTATGTTATTATGTTAAATTACTTTATAATTCAATATTCGCTAATACCAAATGATATAATAACTCATTTTGACTTGTCCTCTAGTCATTATGATTTCTAGAATGTTCCTTCTAAGTTATAAAGGTATCTAATATTCTTATTCATCTTATAAATCTATTTCTTTTGATTTGACTCTCAGAGGAGTAATATAATTTTAATTAGAGGATTTTTATTGAGATTTTTGTTAAAATGGCAATAATACTTTATTTTTTCAATTATTACCTTTTTATTAATATAATCATCAAATACATTAACTTCTATTTCGTTTATCACTTTTGAATCATTGAATTTTTAAATTTTAGTTTTTAATATCTATTGTTTTATTATTGCAATTCTAACATTGACTTATTATTATGAATTGAAGATTTTAAGTACATTATTTTTAATCTTAGTCAAGTAAATAGCAAAAATTCATATCAAATTACGGAATTAGAGTACACCTGAAATTTTACTATAAATGATGTGTCCCTTCACTTCCTCCTTAATTATATTCCGAATTTTCTCTGATCCCACTTCCTTTGTAACAGGTTTTGCTCCTTTTTCTTCCTTATGAATGTTATCTCTTGCCTCTACTCAGTTCTGTTCTTTGACCCTTTCTCACTTTCTTAGAATGTTGTTCTTGATTTAAGTTATATTGCTCCAACATTCGAGAGTTGCCATTCAAAATTCTGTCTAGTCCTTTCGAAGCTCTTTTAATTTTCCCTCACTTTACTCTCCTGCTTTTTCAATTTGGAATACTTGGACGTTCTTCTGAACTAATTTTTCCCATCGATATACATGCGATTGTTTGTTCGCCATCTCTGTGTAAAATTCTTGACCAATATATTCACAAAGTGCCAAGCCTATTTTCTCAGTATTTCTCTAAAGTTCTTCTTTCTTTATAGCGTTACCTGAGTTCCAGACTTTCATTTTAAAGTACCCGACTTCAAGATTTAACATTATATAGTATCTCTACATGTGGAGCCAATCTTTCGTGAAAATCTGGAACACAGGCTATCTATTAAGTTAGAGTGCTAGATGATTTTCTAATTGCTATCACCCTGCAATATTATGGGTCATTCCCTTGGTTTGTATGTTGGTTTTGTTAAATTTTTTCTGTCATGACCACCTCATAGATAAGGTTTTGTATCTGTCTCATGTGCTTCTTCAATCGCTAGGCTTCCTTTTTGTCTCCTCGTGTCAAATATTCCCATTTTCTTCAACTTTTTAGTCATCTGTATCTGAATAATCCAATTCAAGCAGTTTTTAATTGTGCTTTAGCATCACACCAGTAATATGATTCTCTCAGTATCTTTATGTTGCTTACATAATTTACTGTTCACTGTCTTCCAGTTCATCTCTCCAATCATCTTTTCTATCTGGACTATACCATTTATCAAGATTTAATTTAATATTCAAATTGTAGAAATAAATCACCTATTTTATAAATTTATATTTTATTTGTTTTAAAATCAATTAATGATACATAAGCAATAGATACTAAAAGTTAGAACAAGCAGGGCAAAAGTAGCAATTTTTTCCTACTTTTGCCCCACTTTTAGAAATGTCTAAAATTATTATAACTATGATGTTTTTAATTATTTATTATGGCTTAAATTATTATGCTATCTTTGATTATAAAGATTAATATAGATTATTTTGATAATTTAAAAGTCAGTAAACTTTTAATAATTCTGATTATCATTATTCTCTTATTTGTTTTATTGAAATTTAATGTATTAAAATATGTTTTTAAAAAACAAGTATTCTCTAATCATAATTATATGTAGATCAGAAAAGTCTTAAAACTAACTTTTATTTTCACAGAATTTTACTAAGGTAAAATTTTTGAAGTATAGAACGAAATTTAAATGCAAATTAAAATTAATTGACATGTAGACTCATATCTCATTTCCAACTGACCCATCCGACCCTTAGGTTATTTTCCCTACCAAATAACTCTAAATAATGCCCACCTGGGCACATCTTTTCAATGATGTCTTTCAAGGCTTCTGGTTTTGCTGAATTTTTTCCTAGTATTGTTTCAATGATATCGTCAGCAGTAAAAGAATTCATAGTAGGTGGCACATTTCCTTTTAATCCTATGAGGCAAATTTCCTTGCTATGGTGAAAGTGATACCCAGGTCTTTTTTTGTATTTCTTATTTTAACCTTTCTTTACCAAGCATATATAATCAACAACTCTATAAGTATATAAAATTAAAAATAAAATTTTCTTACCTGTAACCTTTTAGAAGCATGAAAGCAATCGCATCAAACAAATTTCTGAGCCACTGTCCACATGAAAAGATAGCCTTAATCTTGCAAGTCTTCGATTTCTAGTTCATATAGATCTTTCATAGATTAGGTTTTATAAGGAATAAACTAGTTTCCGCTCTCAGTTTTGAAATCTATAGGCCAGGCGTAGTCTATTGCCACTGCTGAAAACTTTTATCCATATATCTTCTAATGGACACTTGATAAACTTTTGCAGAGGCCTTTTTTAGTTAAATCTGCATTAATGGGGATTGAGGGGATTTTATTTAATTCTTTTAAGTTTATTTCCAAATTTTCATCTAAATTTTCCAGGCTATTTTGATAGTTTCAAAGATTTTATCATATTGTTATCGTTCTTCATCAATTTGTTCTTTAATCTTTAGGAAATCTACTTAACTTTGTTGCTAAATTTGCTGAATAGTGTCACTAAGTATCATCTATTGTTCTGAGTATAAATAATTTAAGACTTCTTCCACAAGTTCAAGCAGATAATTAAAACATTTGTTAATAAACTTGTTAACTGTGTGCTACTTTTGTAAATTACTGTCTAATAGATCATTCTTGTAAATTTATATTTAATGCTAGAGGTTTTATTATGAGAACTCAACAAGATGAACCTAACTATATGATATAGTTTTAATTTTCTGGGCAACCCTTTTGTTTTAATTGTCAGGTGTGACAAAATCAATAATTATTTTCTCAGCTTTTTTATTTTATTTCTGAAGTTATTGACACTTAATTAAATGATTTATCATATATTATTTGCATAGAAGCTGCTCATTAAGTTCACATTAAAAATCTGGCTTCCTATCTGTCTTGGTATTTATTTATTCTATTTAATTTAGAAATCCCTCATCCTAAAATTTTGAAAGAACTTCATTAAACTATTATTTCTCGATTTCCATTTTCTCATCACCGCTTTCTTATGAGTCGCAGTATCTAGTTAATTAGTTTATTTAATCTCTGCAATATTAAGTTTCTATTTTTATTGCGTTCTTTTCATCCGTTTTCTAAAATTCCTAAATTTTATGGCTCGTCTTTTCATAATCTCTGCCCTCAACTGCTTTAAATTCTATGAGAGAAATGTTCTGGTATGATAGAAAAGATCTGTGTGAAGTTTTTACGTGCCCATTTATATTTCTTGAAGACACATACTGATTTAGTTTGTTTAACTGTCTACAATACAAGCAGAGATATGCCGTTCTGCTTCCATTTTCATTTTAGTTGTAGGATGCTCTGTTAAGTTTTGCATCTTTGCCTCTTCCCATTGTGTTGATAGTAAGTTATAATTATTAATTGGCTTCTTTGTTTATTTCTAGAATTTATACTTAAAGTTTTGTTGTAGAATAAATATTTGATTTTAAGTTTACGAATTGTTCACATATGTTCAAGTAACAAAGTTAATTTACACTTCCAACCCATTTTAAATATATTATTATATTTTAGTAATGCACTGATCGAGATAACCTGGGGTTTGGGCCAACACAGAAATGCCTTTACTACAAAGCGCATAGGAACTCAGAAAGTCAGGTGTTAGTCCGAGAGTACTTTGAAAGGTTTGATGTTAATTCATATAAACGGTTGATAACCTCCCGTAAATTAATTCAATGGCTAAAAATCATCATCATCATCATATTTTAGTAATTAACTGGAAATAGTCCTTCATAGCTTTAACTTTATTTATTACTTTTATTATGATACTCTTTTCATGAAACAGTATGATAAGGCCCAAAAAAATATATACGGCAATTTATTTGTCATAGCCACCCTCAAATTTACATTAGAAGATAATTTAAAGAATTAAAAGTGTCAATCATATTTCATCTACTTCACTTACGATTAGTTGCTTTAGTATTTTATGATTAAATTATTGCTGCTTTTAACAGAAAGTATTATATAATTCCAGCTCTATCTATTTATTAATTTTGTTATATTTTTTTGAGCTCATATCAGCTCTTCTTACCGCTGATATCAGCGCTTGTAGTTAAATCTATCAAATAAATGCAGCTAATTTTAATAGTTATTTCCAAAAACTTTAAAGTAAAGCTCTTATAAATATATGGCTTATTTAAAAAGGTCTATATAAGCTAGTGTGCTGATCTTTATATAATTTTTAAATAACTCAAATCAAAAGTATTATTTTTTCATTTGAAATTTTTGGCAATAATAAATTCGCTAGTAAATTTATTTTGAAGTTAAAATGTAACTTATTGAAGTCAAAATTATTTGTGACTTTTTATTAGCCAATACAAAAGGATTATAAATTAAAGTGTTTAAGTTAAACATAAAACACAATTTATTTAGTTTTAATATTACTATGTATTAAAAATTATATAGCGCTGATATCAGCGCTTTTTTTAGCTGATATCAGCTCATTATAAATGTGTTAGATATAAAAAGTTAATAAAAGTATAATTATTATAAAAAGCTTACAATTTAATTTAGCATTTACAATAAATACTAAAATCCATTTAATGTATTAATTATTATAAAGAGCTGATATCAGCTCAAATTTACAGCTGATATCAGCCCTATTAAAATAATGATAAAATTAAACTTATAAAACAATTACTTTCACTTGTGATAGCTTTAATCTGGTAAAAATATATCTATTAGATACAAATTTAATGGTTATTTTTAAAATACAGTTTTAGAGGATGACTTACCAATATAAAGAAAATTTTTATTATTAAATAATCACACTTAAAATATGCTTATAAATTGATTTTATTAATTTAATTTAAAATGCGCTGATATCAGCGCTATATATAAGCTGATATCCGCTCTAAGTTTTATTATTTTAAAATCGTGATTTCTTGTATATGGAAGTTAGAAATCGTCAAATAAATACTTATAAATGATAGAAATAAATCATTTTATATTATGTCAAAATAATTTCTTTAATGAATCTATCTTTAACTTATGACTTTAATATAATTTTTAAACTCAAAATAGTTTTAATTTGTAATTTCATTAAACTAAACTATAAAAAATAATTAATTACCTTGTAACTTATATATAAAACGTTAAGTATTGACTTTTAAGTTCAATATAAAGTACATATTATTATAAGTTACTTAAGGTGTTTTTTATGAAATATAGACTAGTCCTTTTTAAATATTTTACGTTTTAAAATCTTTGAATAAATTAATAAATTTAAAGTTCAAAGTGTTAATCTTACCAGTGATTACACTTACCTACTATGAGATTTCTATGATGTTGTCAGGGATAGTCTCAGATATTTTAAAGGCTTAAGTCGTTGAGGGGACTAGTTAAAGACTTTGTGAAGCATTTTTAAGCCCACTAACAATCAATGCCTTAGATTTACTCAGCAAGAAAATAGATCTAAGCATAGCTCACCTTCTTTAAGTCCTTTTTATTAGTTTCATTTAGAGCAGGTAATTAGGGTTATCTATTTTAATAATTAGAAGTTATTCCTCTTTTAATTTAGGCAAATAATCTTTCCACAGGGGCAAGCATGAAATGGTAAGGACCAAGATACAACGTTGGTATGTTTAGAAGTCTGAGCTTTCTTGTCAAAAATTCACTCCTATGATAGGATTCATTGTCAATCATATTAATCAGATTCTCTCTCCAATTTTCATCTTTGGTGTTTAAATGGTTCACTAGCTGCAATAGGAAATAATAGACAGTTTGACTACAGGTCTTCCCTTTATTTACAACAAAGTATGCCTTGCCTTGACTGGAAAGACCTGTTACGATTCCGATTTAATTTAATCTTTTAGATTAAGTGGTGTGATTAAGTAAACCTCGTGACTTCCAGGACTTTGATCTATTATGACTGTACCTAATTTGCTTTCCATCTATATTAATTATAGTTTTCCCTTCAAAAATGTTTTGGATAAAGTAGAACGCTGCTATATACCTCTAAATTTTGGACTTTTAGATGTTCACTCTAGGACTTAAGTAATATTGCTTTCTAAAACAAAGGATTACTTTTCTTCTTTCAAGAATACTCTTATCCTTGAAATAGACACTGTGCAACCAGTCTGATTCTGCAGATGCTGCTACACTTCCACACAGCTGTTTAAACTTCCGTTCATCTATATGAAATCTTTTATGCAGCATTTCAGGAAAAGCTGTAGCTATCTTTGTTTAAAGGAAGTATTATTTTTTATCGCAACCGTACTTGATTGACTAAGTCGTGCTAAGCTTTAAATTTATGTCCTGGACATCTTATATCGTCGTTACAGACTACTTATTGGCACTTTATGCTCTTCAATTAACTATTTTAATTTCAATTGACTGGGAAGTTTCTTCAGCACCCTAAATTGCGCCTTGTTTTTAGCATTTGTCTCATTTAAGCTACTTAAGCTTCTTGTATCGTACCCTGCTGAGCTATCTACGCTTTGCTAGATTTGGATATTTATAAGTTTTAGCTCATGCTCATTAAGCGTGTTCTCATGTTCAAGTTTTTGCAGTAACTCCATTTCTACATTTGCGTCCAACTGCTTTAACGTTTTTACAATGATAATTGCTTTTAGAATAGATCTCATAACATCTATTTGGCTTAACATACTCCATGTCTAAGAGTTAGGCTGAATATTCAAGGCAACCTTTCTAGGATCTTAGATCTAGTATTATGGGATTCCTGCTTTAACCTTTTGCAATACTTGCTTCTCTAGCTAACTAACATCCTAATTCCTGAGTAACTAAATTTAGATAGGCTAAATATGCTGAGGTTCGCACAATAGAAGATTTGAGGTATAGTATTAAGAGTTCTGATCTATTGAGAAATTTGAATTTTCAAGCTCATCTGACGATTAGTCTTCATCCCCAGATTAACTATTATCGTCACCATTTGTTTTTTAGAAAAAATCTATGATCTTTGATTTCAAAGTTCTTAAATGGTTCATCTATAGTTTTACTTATTAAATTTTTGTGAAGAAGGATTACTTTAAAGAGAATTGTGTTTATGTTAAGAATTTTTCTTGATACCAAATAGTCCCTATTAATTTCCTTATTTAATATTACTAATAAAATCATTATAATTTAAACTTTAAACTTAAACCTAAGCTATTGACATTAACACATGGACGGGGGTGCAGGCCTCACTGAAGTCAACGTAAATTAAATACGTTAAAAGATTGGAAGTAAGAAAGAGCTCTACGAGTTTCTTACTCAAGAGTGCAACGCATATTTGCCAAAATTGACTTGTACCAACGTATATTTTCTGAAGAGTATAATAAATGGGGAGAAAAATGTAAGCCTTTATTATCTAAACTTTCTTAGTACCTCAAGAGAAATGAAGTAATAGTTACTGCCATTCCATAAATCGAGGGGCTCACAGCGGATGACTTTATTGATTTTGCTTAAAGGAATTAGCAAGCACTTTCTTTCCTTCCAGACCAGTGTGACTGGCTCCACTTGGACAAGCAGTGGATTTGTGATATGATAATGACTATCGACCCTCAAGGCACACAGCAAATAGTTTAAAAAGCTAAAGAAAACCGAAGAGATAGATTAAATAAATCCTAAAACATGATAGTAGGGATGCGACCTGAATTTGTCCAGGCCCTCAACAACTCATTGAACTTTAGCAGTAATTTTTATTTTCTTTTACTTTAAATTTAGGGCAAAAAGGACGGTCAGCTTTCCTTTTAAAGCCAGGCTCTTTAAGAAAACGACGACACCAAGAAATTTGAAGAGGTCAAATAAGAAGAGCAATAATTAAATTAGAGCAAATAAAAATATCTTCAGCAAAATAAGCGTGTTCGGCAAGAGGTGAGTAGCCTTCAAGAGTAATTGGACGAGCTCAATGAATATAAATCATTGGTAATGCACTTGCATTAATCAGGAATTATCAATGAAGATTGAAACCCCCTTTTTTAAAACCCCAATTTAAATAACAACAATGATGCTATGCAATGATTTTGAGTTGAAAAAATATTAAATCTTTTAATTATATTAACAAAAGTTAAATACAAATGATCACACAGACTTTACTTACGCATAAGTTTAATTATCCTATTGTTCACTTTCAATTCTCATTCTTTGACCTTGGATCTTGTAACTCTCTTTTATAAAATATTAGAGGTCGTCTCTGTTTTAAATTAGCTTTTGCTCTTAACTAAGATATCTATCTTACTTTTTATAGCAGCTTCTTTCACTGATTTGGATTAAGACTTTTTCAGTTTCAAGACTTCAATCTGAGCTTGCTTATCTGTCTTTTCTTTAATTTTATTATCTCGTTTTTTTAAACATTTCTCTTTGGTTTTATTCTCCAAGCTTATATTAGAATCCTAATCATTTTGGATTAAAATTTATTTGATTCCTGCTTATGGAGTTTGGGGTTTAGAGCTTAAAAAAGGGACATCATCTTTAACACTCAACACTTTTTAATTATTCAAGGATGTGCTGGAGTTACTTAGAAACATCTTTAGAAGCAGCTTCATCAAGTTGTGACTTATTTGAAATATGTATTTGATTTTTAGGTTGATGAATTTAGCTTTCAAAATGAGACTCGTTTACATCCTCAAATGAGCTAATCTCTCTCTAACCTTCTTCTGCTTATTCTTCATGAGTAGATTCATCAATTTAATTTTATTTAGGAGTCTGCTTATTTTATTATTGCTAGTAGGATTAGCTCAGGATTGTCTGAAGTTTTGAGAATTTTATATGATTCTCATTTTCCAGAAACTTTTATCTATATTGTATAGCTTGCTCAACTGTGTCCTACGATCCTGATATTAGCAAAGCATGCCTCCATTATCCTTTATTCTCTAGCCTTGCGACTCTTCCTATTATTTACTAAGTTTATCTCCTCGAGAATACATCGCATATGATAAGGTAAAGACCACCATTATCCTCAATCTCTTTTGACGTTTAAGGATCTGTTCCCCTGCCTTGCATATCAGTTAAAAGTAGACCCCAAATCTTTTGTTGCTATTTCTTACATTAAATTTGCCTTCCAAGTATGCATCCGCTTTAGATCCCTTAACTCCTTTCATGCTATAGAATTGAAGCTCCCGATATCTTTTGAAGTAAGAGTCGATTATCTAATAAGCCCCAGAAGCTACTAAATAACAGGGGTTTACATTGTTTGCTTCATGCAGAGTTCATATAGGTGTTTACAGTAGTCTAACTATCCGGAATTAATTAGAATATCAGAGGTATTAACCGTTTTATCCGATTTTAAGGATGATAACGTGGGGAATTTTATCTCTTTTGCCCCATATGCCACATCTAAGCAGGTCTCCTCTTTCTAAGTGATCGTTGAGCCTGTTAAGCATATTAGCTTATGAGGAATCCGAAAGAAGCGAATTTAGTCTGACATTGCAGTAGGGAGCCTTCAAAAATGAGCCAGTCATACTCGTCGACAATTAAGATCGAGTTCTTCAAGAATTCTTTGAACTGTTTATCCTATATTTAACTTTCGAAATGCTTTTAGGTCATGTAGTAAACCCCAAGCTTATTCTCATACTGATTGTAATTGATATTCAAATTGCTTTTAATTATAGTGTTTTGGAATCTCTTTTCATCCCGCAGAATAAGATAATCATTTTTGCCCAAAATTATAGTACTTCTTTGTAATTCTTTTGTCATCATTACTGCAAGTT
>ARYC01019410.1:0-55681 GCA_000711775.1 Oxytricha trifallax | reverse complement strand
AGAGTTAGGCTGAATATTCAAGGCAAACTTTCTAGGATCTTAGATCTAGTATTATGGGATTCCCGCTTTAACCTTTTGCAATACTTGCTTCTCTAGCTAACTAACATCCTAATTCCTGAGTAACTAAATTTAGATAGGCTAAATATGCCGAGGTTCGCACAATAGAAGATTTGAGGTATAGTATTAAGAGTTCTGATCTATTGAGAAATTTGAATTTTCAAGCTCATCTGACGATTAGTCTTCATCCCCAGATTAACTATTATCGTCACCATTTGTTTTCTAGAAAAAATCTGTGATCTTTGATTTCAAAGTTCTTAAATGGTTCATCTATAGTTTTACTTATTAAATTTTTGTGAAGAAGGATTACTTTAAAGAGAATTGTGTTTATGTTAAGAATTTTTCTTGATACCAAATAGTCCCTATTTAATTTCCTTATTTAATAATTACTAATAAAATCATTATAATTTAAACTTTTAAACTTAAACCTAAGCTATTGACATTAACACATGGACGGGGGAGCAGGCCTCACTGAAGTCAACGTAAATTAAATACGTTAAAAGATTGGAAGTAAGAAAAAGCTCTACGAGTTTCTTACTCAAGAGTGCAACGCATATTTGCCAAAATTGACTTGTACCAACGTATATTTTCTGAAGAGTATAATAAATGGGAAGAAAAATGTAAGCCTTTATTATCTAAACTTTCTTAGTACCTCAAGAGAAATGAAGTAATAGTTACTGCCATTCTATAAATCGAGGGGCTCACAGCGGATGACTTTATTGATTTTGCTTAAAGGAATTAGCAAGCACTTTCTTTCCTTCCAGACCAGTGTGACTGGCTCCACTTGGACAAACAGTGGATTTGTGACATGATAATGACTATCGACCCTCAAGGCACACAGCAAATAGTTTAAAAAGCTAAGGAAGACCGAAGAGATAGATTAAATAAATCCTAAAAAATGAAAGTAGGGATGCGACCTGAATTTGTCCAGGCCCTCAACAACTCATTGAACTTTAGCAGTAATTTTTATTTTCTTTTACTTTTAATTTAGGGCAAAAAGGACGGTCAGCTTTCCTTTTAAAGCCAGGCTCTCAAAGAAAACGACGACACCAAGAAATCGAAGAGGTCAAATAAGAAGAGCAATAATTAAATTAGAGCGAATAAAAATATCTTCAGCAAAATAAGCGTGTTCGGCAAGAGATGAGTAGCCTTCAAGAGTAATTGGACGAGCTCAATGAATATAAATCGTTGGTAATGCACTTTGCATTAATCAGGAATTATCAACGAAGATGGAAATCCCCTTTTTTAAATCCCATTTTAAATAACAACAATGATGCTATGCAATGACTTTGAGTTGAAAAAATATTAAATCTTTTAATTATATTAACAAAAGTTAAATACAAATCATCACACAGACTTTACTCATAACATGCATAAGTTTAATTATCCTATTGTTCACTTTCAATTCTCATTCTTTGACCTTCGATCTTGTAACTCTCTTTTATAAAATATTAGAGGTCGTCTCTGTTTTAAATTAGCTTTTGCTCTTAACTAAGATATCTATCTTACTTTTTATAGCAGCTTCTTTCACTGATTTGGATTAAGACTTTTTCAGTTTCAAGACTTCAATCTGAGCTTGCTTATCTGTCTTTTCTTTAATTTTATTATCTCGTTTTTTGAAACATTTCTCTTTAGTTTCATTCCCCAAGCTTAGATTAGAATCCTAATCATTTTGGATTAAAATTTATTTGATTCCTGCTTATGGAGTTTGGGGTTTAGAGCTTTAAAAAGGGACATCATCTTTAACACTCAACACTTTTTAATTATTCAAGGATGTGCTGGAGTTCTACTTAGAAACATCTTTAGAAGCAGATTCATCAAGTTGTGACTTATTTGAAATATGTATTTGATTTTTAGGTTGATGAATTTAGCTTTCAAAATGAGACTCGTTTACATCCTCAAATGAGCTAATCTCTCTCTCAACTTCCTCTGCTTATTCTTCATGAGTAGAGTCATCAATTTAATTATATTTAGGAGTCTGCTAATTTTATTATTGCTAGTAGGATTAGCTCAGGATTGTCTGAAGTTTTGAGAATTTTATATGATTCTCATTTTCCAGAAACTCTTATCTATATTGTATAGCTTGCTCAACTGTGTCCTACGAGCCTGATATTAGCAAAGCATGCCTCCATTATCCTTTATTCTCTAGCCTTGCGACTCTTCCTATTATTTACTAAGTTGATCTCCTCGAGAATACATCGCATATGATAAGGTAAAGACCACCATTATCCTCAATCTCTTTTGACGTTTAAAGATCTGTTCCCCTGCCTTGCATATCAGTTAGAAGTAAGACCCCAAATCTTTTTGTTGCTATTTCTTACATTAAATTTGCCTTCCAAGTATGCATCCGCTTTAGATCCCTTAACTCCTTTCATGCTATAGAATTGAAGCTCCCGATATCTTTTGAAGTAAGAGTCGATTATCTAATAAGCCCCAGAAGCTACTAAAATAACAGGGGTTTACATTGTTTGCTTCATGCAGAGTTCATATAGGTGTTTACAGTAGTCTAACTATCCGGAATTAATTAGAATATCAAAGGTATTAACCGTTTTATCCGATTTTAAGGATGATAACGTGGGGAATTTTATCTCTTTTGCCCCATATGCCACATCTAAGCAGGTCTCCTCTTTCTAAGTGATCGTCGAGCCTGTTAAGCATATTAGCTTATGAGGAATCCGAAAGAAGCGAATCCAGTCTGACATTGCAGTAGGGGAGCCTTCAAAAATGAGCCAGTCATACTCGTCGACAATTAAGATCGAGTTCTTCAAGAATTCTTTGAACGGTTTATCCTATATCTAACTTTCGAAATACTTTTAGGTCATGTAGTAAACCCCAAGTTTATTCTCATACTGATTGTAATTGATATTCAAATTGCTTTTAAGTATAGTGTTTTGGAATCTCTTTTTATCCCGCAGAATAAGATAATCATTTTTGCCCAAAATTATAGACTTCTTTGTAATTCTTTTGTCATCATTACTGCAATTACAGCACAAAGCAGAGTTTTACCATTACCAATACCAAAGTTGATAAATTGAAATATCTCACTTGTCCACATAGAATAGGATAAGCAAAGTTTCTATAGCGCCAAAAAATTGAATCCTAACATTGTTTCTAATGATTTGATTTACTAAGATTGCTTCGTTATATTTTCTTAAAGGTCAAAACAAAACTTTTGAACTTGATCATTCCCCTTATTAAGCTTTTTGAATCTACCAACCATTTTGTAAAATTACTATCTGCTTAAGTCTTCTACATGTTTGGGGTTCTTAATTATTTACTTAATGGAGTTAAGGTTGCCATTAATTAAGTCAGCGATCAAGTCAGGTCTGCCTTTGATTCCCTTTTCAATTTAGATAAAAGTAATTTGCTTTACCTTTTTAGCTATCTCAGCTACTTTATCAATCCAGTTTGGGTTTCTTTCCTTCAATTCAACTGATATTTAAGCTATCAACATTGAAAAGTCCGCTTGATTGAGATAGTCCCATTTTTTAATGAATGTTTTTTTAATGTTGTTTATTAATTAGTCAAGCTCGCTGTGGTTTCTTGATTGACAGAGCGCACATATTTAAACAAAGTCCCGGACTAGGTTTATTGGAATTTCCCCAATCAATCTAAGCCCTTTGTTTTATTTCAATACTTGTATGAAGGGTTTGTTTAGACACTAAAGAGTATTTGGCAGCAACCTTACCACTTAAGGGTCAACTTTAAATTATGCAAAAGTCCCCACCATAAGGGGAATAATCCCAATATTTTTGCTGTCAAGGAGAACAAGTTCTTCTTGCATTTATGAGAATTGCTCAACTTCATTGATAAAGATGTAGTTAGAGAGTCCCAAGGTTTACTCCGAATTAGGCCTTTGCTCAAGTAGAGTCATAGAGTTTTTTAAAAGGTCTTTATCTATTTCAATTATCTCATTTCTGTAATACAGCAAGGATTGAACAAACAGTCTGGTTCTTATCTGTAAATCCATTTTAGAGTTTAAGTTTAACTCGTGAATAAGCCCAAACATTCCATCACAGAAATTTGAAGAGCAGGTTGTTTTAAGATTAATTAAGAACTCCAGCAAGCTCTAACTATTCCTCTAACAGATCTGCTCAATAAATTAATACCTTTCTTGGGGCTTTAAAAGCATGTATTCCCTCAAATAATTGGATGTGAGCTCTGATTGGATCTTAGCGCCGTAGTTGGCTTATGGTGTTAGTGTATTTATGAATTAAATATATTTCCTTTAGGGGTATAGAAAGGCACGTATGGTTATTGCATTTAACTAAAATCTACTTTTGCTTTTTGCTGAATGTCAAGGCCAGCGACGGATTAAGCTCTAACAGACTTTGAAAAAGACTTGGACGTCTTGTTAAGGATGTATTTGCTAATAAATCTGGGGAGATCCTTTGAATCTTTTAGAGGTTTAAACTCCTCAAGCTCAAGTAGCTTCTCTAAATTATAATTCTTGGTTGGGAGTATTAACTTTGCCCTATCGATAAGTAAGGGATACTCTGCTCCATCATAAATGGATTTTCTTCCCCGTCTTCTTGCGCTGGATTCTACATCTCCTTTATGGTATACTAGACTCTAGAATCCAGGAGGTTCAGTATCTACAGGATGTATTAAATCCTCGGTGACGATAGGTGAATAGTTTTTTATATCATGGCCTTTTTAGCTAAAGGATTAGATTGAGTCCTAGCTTTCTTGCTCGTTTTCCATTTGAAGTTGCGCTTTTAATTAAGATTGGCGGTAACTTTCTTAATTTAAATTATTAAGAATTTAAAGTTGTCTTAATTAATTCTTAATTAAATCTTAATTCAAATCCCACAGTCTTAATTGTTAAAATCTCAAGTTTTAAGGGCGTTGTTTGTTTTTGAGTACCTTGGAATCCAAATATGACTCTGAGATATTCCTAAACGCATGAGTAGGAGGCTATCAATAGCACCATCGAAAAATTAATTCAAAAAATTAAAATTATACCTTACTTCAAGTTGATGTTTGGAGGGCTGGAGTGTTTAAAAAAGCGCTCTTTTTCTGATTTAAATTAAGTATTAATTAAGAATAATAAGATAAATTATGGTTAAAAGCCAATCGTAACAGCAACTTAGCTTACTTTTAAAGACTCCAGGAATTTTAGGAGCTGTAGATTGGTTAGATGGCTTCAGTAGTTGAATTGAAGAAATAAAAACAAGTAGATAATTACACAAGCCTGCTAGTAGATTTCTCTCCACAAGTTCATAGACTAAGTTCAACAATTATGAGATGAAACTAAAATGATTATCTGAAATATTAAACTTGATAACAAGCGGCCCTAAGTTCGAGTGGAAGTAAATACAGACCATACTTCAGTCTATTAGTTCATTCATCATAAAATGATTCGTTAAGTACTAGATTTAAAACTAAAATAATTCTAAATGATCTATTTCTCAATCTATACATTATAAGCATACATTTTTATCTATTTTGAATTCGTTCTATACTTCAAAAATTTTACCTTATTGATATTTATTTTTCAAGAATAAATAGCTTGTTAAGGAAATTCTCTTTAAGAAAATATTGAATATTCTCATAAAAAACAATCCTTAATAAAAATCAATAATAAAATGCCCTTTTTTCTGAAAGAATTTCAAATTTTAATAAAACTTTGCATTTTAGATAAGACAATTTTTAAATGAATAATGCTGATCATCATGTAGAATAAATAAACTCTAATTTATAACTTGATCCTCAACAATAAAAACTTATAAAATATTTGTTCAAAACTAATTACTTTTTAATTTTAAAAAATTTAACCAATTGTAATTATTATTTTTTAAAAGAACTGTTGAGCTAAAATTAACTTATTAACTATAGAATGCGATAAATTATAGAAACCAGAAGATTATTCAGGCGACTGCTGTGGTAATGGGTGCTCTAATTGCGTGAGAGAGAGGTTCTACTAGGAATTGGATGACTATGAAATGAAAAGGGACACGATAAGAGAGTAGATTTATGATTTGAAGGTCAAGGCTGGCTTAATCGATGATAGTTGATCAATAAAAATACACAATTAGTTTAGGTTTAATTTACAGCAAATTTGATCATTGTAATTTCTGTTAAATAAATATAAGTCAAAATATTTTAATCATATTAATTTTCAAGCCGCAATTTAGTTTATTATTATTATCAGATATATTTTCATTAAAAATTAATGAATTAATTAATATACTTGGGATTATAATAACTTGATTATAAAATGAAAAATACTTAAAATCCCTCTTTGACAGATAAAAACCATCTAAGATCATAAAAAACTCACTAAAAATATGACAATAACATGAGATATAATTTGCTAGATACTGAATTTATTATATTATCTTTTATTAGAGATGAATTAATTATAATCAATTTACTTATTATTTAATTATTTAGCATAACAGTCTTATACATAATTGTTTCAATGATATTTTTGAGTTTGATTTATCTTTATGAGGAAACAGTAAGCAAAGACATATAAACCAATCTTAAATTAAAGATTATGTCTTAAATATAAATAAATTTTAAATTCTTTACTTGAACAAATAAATTAGGAAGTTATAGGGAATGAGATCATATTATGATTTCTTATAGGAACACCATGAACTATATAAATTTGATGATTAAGTGCTAAAATCTGATTATTAAAAATTAAAGCCAGAAGAGTTTGTCAAAGACTATGTAAATAAATAAAAGCCCATGTTTATTCAAGAAATGCGCTAAAAATGGCCAGCTTATGAAAAATGGTAGAATGAAAGCTTTAAATTATAAATAAATATTTCAACTAAAAATATTTTTTTATATTAAAAATACAAAATTTTAAAACTTCTTAAAAGAGGTGGCAGGTGATGAGGTAATCTATGCAGAAAAATAAAAAGACAATAGATTTGCTAATTTCTTAAAAGGAGCAAGAAGAGTGTATATGACTTATCAAGAATTTTTGGATAAATTTTCAATTACAAATCGAACTGAACATTTCTATTACTCATTCGAAGACCCACCATGACCATTGAAAGATGACATAATAGATATTCCGATTGTTGAAGACTATTTTAATTTGACATAGATAACATTTTGGCATGGTTTCGGGACTCTCACAAGGCCGCATACTGATGCTATGGAGAAAATTATTTGTGTGTTTTAAGGTTACAAAAATTTTACAATCGTGCCAAATGAACATACTCCCTATGTTTATGCAGGTTATAAATGTCTCCCAATAAATTACTCTCCCTTAGAGTTTGTTGACCCTGACTATGAATAGTTTCCATTATTTAGAAAAGCTAAGCTAATGAGTGCTTTTGTAGATTAAGGCGATTGCCTATATGTACCATCATTTTGGTGGCATTAAGTTGAGAGCAGTAAAGGTGTTAGATTATCTCAAAAACATTGGTATAATCCTTAACATATATTTACAGATATAACTACTTTTGCGATGACCAACAAATATGCATGAAATTAATTAATCATGTTTGTCTTTAATGTTAATACCTTAATGAAATTTAATTTATTCAATTTTGAAGTAAAGTAAGAATGAATCATCCTTAGCTAAATAAAAATCTATTTAAAAGCAGCAACAAACTTTTACTATTGTAGGAATACATTCGATTTGGGAAAATGAATTAAAATTAAAATTAATTAATTATTAATTACCTTCAGTTATGTTTTTGGAAAATGTCTCCAAACCCTAACAACATTATACTCTCTGGATAGCGCATTAAAAATGAGACGGTGGTTGTTATTGCTATAATGAATTTATCTCATAGCTCAAGCGAGAAAAACCCATTATACTATTTTTGGGAGTTAGCTCAAAATCAAAATATCTCGCTTCCTGGGATGATTCAGGAATATTGCCAATAATAAAGTCCAGCTAAAATTGCGGGATCTACCGTAGAATCCATTTATTTTTGAATTTCAAGTCACTTTGGTTTTGATAACTGCCATGATTTTAATGTTTAATTAATTTATTTTAAATTAATTTTCCCAAATCGAATGTATTCCTACAATAATCAAACTTAAAAATTAGATTCAACACCAAAGCAGTAGTAGTCTGATATAACTTCAAATATATTAGATCTGATTGCTAAAACAATATAGGATTAAGTTACACAAGGATTCAAGTGAATGATGGAGTAAGTTTAAAAACGTACTTCAGAATCATAAGTATAAAATTAGCAATTAGTAAATACGACTTCTCCTCCTAATGGAAGAGTTTCTAAAATGGATTCTTCACATTCAAGATCATTTGCAAGCAGTATTTACGAAGATGATTGGAGAGCATAAATTCAAATGAAGCATATTTCAGGAGGAGCAGCTTCATCCAAGAAAATTTCAATGGATAAACCATAAAGTAAAGAGCAATCAAATAGACCATCAATTATGAAGAACTTAGTACAATATCAAAGTGTTAGAGAGAGACCATAAAGAGAGGAAACTGAAGTCGACGACGATGAAGATTACATTAATGATCCTGAAAGTGGATCAGTAGTTGTAAAGTAGATCTCAAAATTAATTAAGATCATTGTTCAACGACAATAGAAGATAATCAATAACTAAGATATCTAGAAAAATTGTTCAAGAAGGAATTGAAAGCAGTTACTCTGATCCTTAATTAATAAAACCTTAAATCAAGAACTCAAGAAGTGAAATAAGAAATCATGATGTCCTCTAAGAATAAAGGACTTTTCAACCAATTCGTTCAAATCAGTAATTATATTAGAGCAATAATTAAGGAGGGAACAGAAGTTCAACTAATCTTTAGTACTCTCCAATTTCATAGAACAGATAGCAAGACTACTCTCCCTTAAATATTAGTCATACTCTATCATAATAGCCTTACAACAGTTAAATACTAATATAGCAGTAGTAGTACTTACAAAATTATCCTTAATACGGTTATCCCTAATAGTAAATGAACTTACCATACTTATAGCAATATTAAAACATGTTTTAGTATGATCAAAATGGCCAAGAAATGAGTTCCCTTAATTGAGCAATCCATACTTAAATATGAATAAATATTAATAAAATTAATTGCAATAGTAGAGGTAACTAATGGATTAAGAACTATTCAATTTTGATGAACCAATTTAAGAATATACTCCCACTACTCATACATATGCTAATACAAACAAATAACTGTTTTTCATGTCAGACATGTCATAAATCCTGAATAGTGAAACTATAGAACAATAAAACTAATTTGCAATTGTTTTAGAGGATACTCACTGTCAGTTGAAAGGAGACCTCATGTAGCTATTTGAAGGTGATAAAGTAGAAGTACTAAAATCATTCAAGATATGAGTATGGCAGAGTGCAAATTTCACAACTAAATAGGCATTTCCCTCTAACTTGCTTGAAACTTATTAAGAGATCTATAGGATAAAGCTCTGGTCAAAGTCGTGGCATTTAGACTCCTCTTTAAAGTTAAAAAGATGGCAGTACTTTAGGCCCACAGCGATAATAATCAAGAGACCAAATTGCTAGAAAAAGCAATATAAGAGCTATCAGTAATACTTAACAACAACAGTAACCAGATGAGGAATTTTTAAGCCAAATTTGTAACACAAGAGCAAAATTTCTTTAAATAAAAGCTTAATGACTACGATCATATCAATATTCCCTAGTAGAAGTAGCAACAACGCAATCTTCCAAATTCATAGCAAAAAAAACACAGTACATCTGGACTAAGAATCTAGTCAAATCAGTCACATAAAATAAAAGTAATGCAAACCACTCAAAGGTTAGTAGTGGTGGAAATAACTTGAAAATGAATGAGAGAAGATTATAAAAATAACAAAGACAAGATAAAGAATCTTCCGAGATGTATTGATGCTTAAATTATATTACTTATTAATTGACTGTTTACTTATTTTAATTAAGAATATCAATCATCATTAGCATGTAATTCCAAATAATATTTGTAAATTAATAACTATCTTCTAAATGTAATATTATAAGATTTTCTTAAATTTTTCAAAGGCAGACTTAACGAATTCCTCAAAGTTAAACATACCGTGATTGTCACATAGTGAGTTTAGTTGATTTGTCAATTGCAATATCTCTACATCTTGCAAGCCCATCTCTCCCAAAATGTCTTTCACTCTATCAAGCCAAATGAAGCCAGACCGCTCGTATTCTTTTGATAGAAGCTATAAATTTGATTTAGAATAAATTCTTTCAGTTATAAATATATTACTGATAACTATTGAAATATTTCAATGAAAATTGATACTTACCCTGAATGCATTTTAGACATCTATTTCATTATAATGATTATTACTTTTCAATGAAAAGATCTGCAGGAAGTCTAAAGTAATTATGTTAGGGTAAAAGTATTCATAAAATTCCTCGGTTATAAATAAGAAAAAACAATAGAATCATACCTGCAAAACTTAGTTGATCTTTCTTTAAGAGCATTGCTTTAAATTCTACTTCCTGCTTTTCATTTAACTTAAAGACTACCATCTCAAATATTTTGCAAAGGGCTTCATAATCAATTTTCTCATCTTTGTTTGCGTGGAGGAGAAATATCTCCCTGAAGTATTTCTTGTCCAACTCTGAGATCTTTCCTTTTCCTGGTCTTGCCATTTAAAATAAGAATTTATTATTTTTTATATCAATATCACAAAAATATTCCTTGAATCATCATCAATAAGATAAAAAATACCTTCTACAAATTTTGTATTTAATAAGGTTTTATTATGATATTGGTAAAATAATTTAATAAAAAGTCTGATAATATTCAAAATGAGGTTTAGATTTCTTCTTTAGATGACATAATACTGCAACGATTAGTATTTAAAGTAAAAAAGATTATTTTTTTAAAGTTTGAGAATATATTATTAACAACTCATTACAAATTAAACTTTAATTTAAATAGATTAACACAAATAATAATCATTATAAAAAGAGAGTCAATATAGTCAGCTGACAGATTTAAGATTTATTCTTAAAAATAAAGATGAATTATATTGCTAAAGTTATATTTATCAAATTTTTATACAATTTAGAAGAAAATTATTTAAATTAATTGAGAAAACAATTTATATTTTGTGATAATATTATGCATATATTTTTGAAATTAAATTTTAATGATAAACATATTTATATCTGAAAATAATTATATATTTTTAAATCAAAAGTAAAATGAGAGTGGAATGCTCTTTGTTTCATATTTGAGTAAGTAAATTTCTTAAACTCTATTAAATCTTAATTTTTTTCGTTATACAAGTACTTACTTTATACTTAGGTCTTCAAATGAGTTTATTCTAAAATACAGTGCACAAATGATGAATCACAATCATATTAATTTGTCAAAAGTTGTCTATATCCAATGAAATGTTGTGAAATGTGACACTTGTAACACAATACAACAAAAATGTTCATATTTATATGGTGTTCAACTAATTGTGCAAGGCTTATTCGCTAAAATACAAAGTTTTTGAAAAATAATATAAAAAAACTAAAATATTCACAACTTTAAATAAACTCAGTTAAGAAATGCTGAGTAATAATTCAATTTTCGCAGACATGTTATCGCATTTATATATAAATAATAGTTATTTTACTTCTAATAATCAATTTCTTGTCTGTTATTTTAGATTTCAAAATAATTATTTCCCGATGTTTTGTATTTTATTAATAATCAAAAGCACGACAGTAGAGGAGGAGTTTAAAATCATGACCTACTCTAGCCACATCATGACTTAAATTTATTTGACCTGTCTTCTGGGAGATCAGCAACTGACAACAATATAACAAACCAAAAATGCAGAGAAAAGATAGCTGTTTGATCGATGCACTAAAAACTTCTTTGATTTCTGAAGAGTAAAATACTCAAGCTAACTAAAAGCAATTTATTAGTATAATTCTATGTAAAAATCTGCCAAGTAACATTAAATTTCCATAACTAAAACGGTATCAAAAGTCCAGGCTTGCTGTTTTTGAAATATGGAATTAGTGGATAGTAACAATAAACTCTAACAAATTTCAACAATACTTTAGATCATAGCAGTAACTTCTTCAATTTAAGCCGCCAGCATGTGAATAATTCAAACTCTAAGTATCACAGCAAATCAAAGCCAAGAGTTAATTACTGGAATCCAGATGAGTCAGATCTTGCAATTTACAGATCTAAGGGGAAAAATGCAAATTTTAAAAATTGAGTTCCACTGCCTTTCGCTGTTGATGGTGATCCCCGAAACTTTCACTAAAAGGTAAGTATAGAATGATTTGATATACTAAAGATTGTTAACTTTCATTTATACAGATAGACTAGAAGTTTGTGATAAAGAGCAGCGAGAAATCAAAATCAAAGCCACTGGTAAATCAAACATAGTAGTAAATTCTGAAGCCTTTCTAAGACAATAGTAATATTAGTGCATCATCAGCAAATAATAAAATTTAAAATAATTTAACTCACATAAATACTAATAATTTCGGATTAAGAATCTTTAAAGCAGAATAATTTGATGATCTAACCAGCAATATGGTGAGGCGAGAGTAGCAGTTGAATCAAAATGATCAAGCAAATGCTAATAATTGTAAGTCTAATTGTAATTCAAACGTTGGTCTATCATATCTGTTAATAAAAATTAGTTTTTACGCTTAAACTTACAAAAACATATTAGGCAATAGAAGAGAGTCAGTAAATTTTAAATTACTTGTCAAATCCTCAAAAGTTAGCCAGCAAAATAGCTAATAAAAATAGAACAATTAATAATCTAATGGTAATTAGGGTAGTTCAGGATAGCCAGGGAAGTTGCATTATTAAAGTTCTTACTTGTCGTAAGTTAGTAAGTTATTAGCATATCATAAAGTATAGTACGGTGGGACTTAGGTCATCTTGACTATTTACATCCTGTAATTGATTTATAACTTCATTTTTATTATTTTAGGTCGCTTATACGATAAAATCTCCTTCCTATAAATACTTGGCTCTAACAAATTTATATTTTTAAAATTGAATTTCTTTTTAGATTAGAAATAGTGGTATCCTGAGAAAGGCAGAAAAAATATCTCAAAATTTTAAACAATATAACATAAAAATAACTTAGATCATCCTACTATAATTTTATTTCATCAACTTTGGATCAAATCAATAAAACAATAAACAAATATTGTAAAATTACTACTATTGCCCCGAATTTTTTAACTTAGAATTTTAAATATTTGCTATTTTTTTGTATGGTCATTTAAATTTGTCATTAAATTCTATAATAGCCAAATTTTCTGGAAAAATCTTATCTTATTTCCCATTAATTGTGTAAATCTATTATATATTTGGAACTGTAATTTTGTTGGAAATGATTTCCTAATTGGCTTATCAAAAAGAACCATGACTTTTAGAAATGTAAATTCTTTTAATATATATGCATTTTCCTTAGGAAATATAGAAAGAGACTTGTGAGTCTCTAATTGATACAGTCTTCAATTTTGATAATTAAGTATAACTTATATGCATGTCTGAAAATTCTTTAAAGACCCTAGTTTTTAGGATCAAAAGGTTCATATAGAATAGCTCTTAGTGAATATAAATATAAATTAATTAGTTAAGTTATGTCCACTAAAAATTAAAATGCGCATAAAGTAGATTTCATCAGGGGTCTAAAAAATGAAAATGAACAGCTATTTATATTATTTATTTAAGCAAAGCATTCACTTAAAGAATATCTATGAAGTGAAGAAAAATTAGACAATTGATTATGACGACGATTCAACAATGAGAAACTATGTCAATGAAGCTAAACTAAAATAGAACTAAAATAACGATCAAATTTAAGATGAATAAAAAGGCATTTTTGATAAATTGATAGACTTAACTGGATAAAAATTTCAAAAATTTGGAGATTTATTTTGAGGAGAGAGTCCAGTACTTAAAATGAATGATGGAGGTTTGAAAACAGAATGAGTAAATTAAAATTAAAGTTCAGCGAATTTCTTGAGGCCTCCTCTGCATACTGAAAAGCGCCTATCATCTCAAAACAATTAGGCCTCAGAACAATCATAAAATTAATCATCTTCATTTTAGATTCAAATGCACTCTACAATTGACTAAGTATAGAATTAGTAACAAGTCAGTGCTTTTGAGGATAATTAGCAATCTAGAGCTTAATAGCAAACTTATGATTCAATGATACTCTTCTAAAACTTCTAACAATAGATTAAAATCTAGTCCCTCAAAGCATAATCCAATAGCTCGCAAAAATTTAACCGGAGGAAAGAATATTATTAATTTATAGCACATATTTTTTAAAATTCTACAATAATAACAGTAAAAACATGCAAATAAAGGACATTCTCTTTGCCTTGATTCCAGAAGTCGTAAACACAATAAAGTTGGATCAACAACAAATTCTCGTGTTTTATAGAATCGAAGTGTATAAAGAAAAGCTGAGCATATAAATAAAGATGCATATCAAAGTCGAAGTCATTAAAATAAAATCTTAGGAAATGTAAGTAATCTCCAAAACTTTAATAATCCTTAAATAATCTTATAAAAAGCAAATAGTAGCAACTATAATTTGTCCATTAAAATATTTAAATTATTTTTTATGATACGCTTTAAGTCCGAATCCTTAACCCCAAAATAAAGCTTAAAGTGGTTCAGAGAGTAATTAAAAGAATAAAAAATTTACGATAGCTGAGCTACTAAAGGGCACAGTAACTAAAAACACCAACCTATTAGCTATTCCGGGATTTGATGATCCAATCTTAAATCTGTCAAGGAAAAGTGAAAAATCACATGGCGAAACTATGATTCCTCCAGCAAGAAAAGCAATTAAATAAAATAATTCAAATTCTAAAAGTCCCAGATTTAACATATCAGGAAATTCAAATGTGACAACTGCTGTTCCCCGCCCAAATCCACCTCATTTACTAGGAATGACACCACAAGAATCATTGAATAAATATTCAGACGAACTCACAATGTTTGAGAAAACTGAGCTAAATTAATTTGACTAGATATTTACAGTTGGGAGCTACAGAAGAAATAATCTTCAGGAAGTATCGGATGCAGAGGGATATTAGAGGGCTAGAATTGGTGAGTAAATTGGATATCGTTATCAAGTTTGTGATATTGCTGATAAAGGTGCATTCGGACAAGTAGTAAAATGCTTTGATGTAAAAGAATAGAATAGAGAAGTTGCGTTGAAAATTAGCAGAAATAAAAAGTTTGATGTAGATAATGCAGAAGTTGAATTTAAAGTTCTCAAAACTTTAAAAGAATAAGATCCAACAGATTCTCAAGGGATTGTCAGGATTATTGACTCATTCCCATTTAGAAAGCATGTAGTACTAGTTTTTGAACTACTTGGACTTAATTTTTACAAATTCATGAAGCAAGAAAGCTTTAAGCCATTCTCAAGAGATCAGATTAAGAATATTACTCTATAAATACTAACACCTCTTTCGTTCATAAAATATGTTAGAGTTATTCATTGTGATCTTAAACCTGAAAACATTCTATTCACAGATGATAAGAGTAATTATCTCAAAGTCATAGATTTTGGATCTTCCTATTTCTCATATAAAACAGGGTTTTACTATGTTTAATCAAGGTACTACAGAGCTCCTGAAATAGTTATTGGTCTTCCATATAACTAGGCAGCAGACATGTGGAGCCTTGGTTGTATTAAAAACCATACATCTCTAGGAATATTTATTTTAATTAGATTTCTCATTATTTCTAAGGTATAATTGATTTGGGAATAAGCAATTAAAATCAAATTCATTTAATGATAAGTTTAGGTACATTAATTGTATTCGTATCTAGAGAATTTAATAAAGTATTAATATTGGGGGTATTATTTTTTTCTCTCAGAATCGATACAAATCGAATTTAATATTGATATTAATATCTCTTAGAAAAATAATTCTATATTAAAGTTGAGTTATCTCCCTTAATATGACATATAGCTGTAATTTTAATAATAAAGTAAATCTTATATTGAATACTCTATCTAATTAGCCCAAGTTCATTCAAATTGGCAAACTCTAGATGCCACTATTTTATATAATTAATTTTCCTTATGCAATAATAAATTGTCATTAGAATATTTACTTCGGAGAAAAAGGGAAAATAATTTTTTTATATGATTAAAATAACTATAATAACATAGAGGTCAAATTAGCTATTAAATCATAATTTTTTTTAAAAAGAGCTTTTTACAATTAAATAATCATAGAATAAATTAATTTTACTTTATAATACAATGCTTTTTGCTTGTCAATTTAAATTACTTCTAAGAATAAATATATAAATTTAATTTACTCCAATTTTTTAATCCTAACTTTATCCTTAATTAAAGTTGTAAATCACTTAATTTTTCATTACTCTTCCTTTAAAATAATTAGGTATGTGATTGTAGCTGAGTTAAAAACCCGTAGACCCTTATTCCCAGCAGTTGATGAGAATGAGTTATTAGAGTTTTTCTTTATGATATTCGGTTCACCTAAAAAAGACATGATAGACAAATGCAGAAAGAGATCAAAATTCTTTGACAAAACTGGGAAAATTATTAGATCTAGATAGTCTAGATTAATTAATATTGGTTTAAAATGCTTTCTACTTCGCAAAGTAATAGATCATGATGCAGTTTAAGATAACGAGTACATGTATTTCTTGGAAAGATGTTTAGAGCTAGACCCAGAAAAGAGAATGACACCAGAATAAGCTATGCAACACCCCTGGCTTAAAAACACTAAGCAAATCTTCGATTTACTTCATGGGGGTGCCTCATCCAATAATAGTTCAGCAACAAGATAGAATGAAGATTCAAACCACAATTATAATGATCCTTAAATAATTAAATAGAATAATGTTCAATCCACTAAGCCATTTTTAGATATAGATTTTTCTAAACTACTGGGCAGACGAGGGCCAAGTTAAGAATGAAAGAATAGTGTGAGTAATAACAACAATTAGCAATAAATAGAGTGTGAAGACATTAGGTAGAGTGATGCTAATATAAGTAGTACGATTAGAAATAAGCCTCTTACTTTCTAAAAGAATCAGCAACTGGAACAGTTCATTAACACTGGAAATATAAAAAATATACATATATTATCATAACTATTTATGTTAAGGCATCAAGAAGTAGGTTAATCATCCCAATAATGCAAATTAGTATAGTGTAGTTGTAAATAAAGTCTAATGTATTTTTGTTACAAAAAAATAAATTAAATCTCTTGAAAAAATAGTAATTACTTTTTCAAATGAATTTAAATTTGTATAATTATATAAAAAGCAAGAAAATTCACATTCATAGAGACTTAATTTAGAAATAAATACTAAAATAAATTTATTATCGAATACTATAAACTAAATTAATTTATAATGGAGGGCGAAGTTTTTGATATCTTACACTTGGTTCATGCAAGACTCTTGTATATCATCAGTGAAATGTTTCATTAAAAGCGAATTACAGAACAATAAAGACTAGACCTTAAATGTTAGTTTAAATTTGTCTGATATACCCCGAGAAAATTGAGAGATTAATTTTCCTTCTTTGTTATTTTAATAAAACTGAATAATAAATTCCATACACTTATTGATTGTGTGTTGAAAGACGATCCCAACATATTGGAAGTCTACGAAGAATTCAAAGATGATATAAAGCTCCTCTCAAAATAAGCTTGAAGAGATCGCTAAGTACAGTCACTATGATGGAGATAGTCAGGCATCGTCATAAAATAATGGACAGAATATTTTTGCAGAGAACGATTTCCAAAATTAAATTGAGAATCAGGCTGAGAGCAGGAAATAAGAAGAATTGCAATAGATCTAGGCAAGTCTAAACCTTAACAAGGGTGCTAAAACAGCAGGCTCAGGGTCACTTTATGTTAATGTCGATAAACAATCAAATCCCAATATTTTTAAACTATAGGAATATATTTGTACATTAAATACAAAGATTGATCTAATTTATTTTCTTAAATTAAACTATTTATATAATTAAGGGTAAAATTTTCAAATAATCTTTAATAAATTAAATAAACATTTAATTATAATTTTTATCTAATTAACATTTTTGTGTTAAATTAAATTGAAAATAAAGCAAAGCAATATTTATCTATAATTCCTTTTAATTTTATTTTTCTATTCTTTTGTTGTATAATATCAAGTATTTTAATAACCATCAAACCAAAATGATGAGTTGATAGATGTAAGTTTTATAGATTAATTTAAGTTGGTATCATTCATAGAAATAAGAATAAAATTGATTAACTGTTAGAATTCGTTTTATTTCTTCATTCTATAAGTTTTATAATTCATAATAGATATCAAGTCCACTAGGAAATGGGGCATTGAATAGGAAAAAAGAGAGAGACAGCAGTAGGCTATAGACGGTTTATAAGATTGTTCAAAGGGAGGCTAGAAAGAAGTCAACAATACAAATAATAGCACCTAAATTTATATATAAGGCTGTGACCTTGGCATGTCTTCTGTGATGCAAAGATTTAACATTAACAATAGAAAGAAATGAATGAGAGATTATCGAGCCTATAAATTAATATATAGGTATGCTTTTTATGATCTAAATTAAAAAAGATCTAAAATATAAAAGATGTTTATTTAGATAATAATAGCAATCCCTATTATAATAAATGAACGATTAATTTTATCTGAATAAATGTATATCATCTTATTCTTTCATTACATCAGCTCTACTAAATCATTAAATTTAAATTTACTATAGTATCCTAAAACGCCTGGAGCATAGTTAAAGATTTTTTCAAAAGCGATGAAATAGTGAGTGAACATGGTGGAAAGTTTTATAAGATTTCAGGTTTAGTGCAAGGTATCCGAACTCGTGCAGATGCTGTTCTACTTAGAAATTAAAATTTAAGCAGATAAATTTGCCAAAATTTAGAACAAACTGAAGAGTTGTATCCCAGCAGCCATTATGCCTTACTTAGAAATCGGCTATGAATAATACGGCTCTGAGACTAGAAGACTGACGGTTATGTTTGCAAGTTTAGGAGTGGATCTGTCATCAGCTCAGACTGATGCTGGAATGAAAAGAATTCAAAAAATTGTAATCACTGTTTAGTAGCAAGTATTTAGACTTGAAGGATCACTGAATAAACTGGTCATGGATGATAAAGGAAGTACGTTAATTTGTATTTGGGGTTTGTGTCCTTTTTCTCATGAAGACGATGCTGCCAGAGCAATACTTCCTGCCATCAATATGAGAAGAGAACTTGCTAAGATAGATATCACTTGGTGCAATATATACATTTAAAGGTACATTAAATTCTTAGTATATTATTAAGACATTAGAATGTTTGTATATCAACTGGTGAAGTGTTCTCTGGAGTGGTGGGTACTAGTGGTTCTAGTAAAGAGTTCTCAGTTTAGGTGATTATGTGAATTTAGCAGCAAGAATTAAGTATTGGCCCAAAAAGTATAAATAAACTGGGAAAATTCACGCAGACTTGCAGACAAAGAAAGAAGCTGATATAATTTGTAAGAATTTTTGCAATAAGTTATTTTATAAATTTTTTAATTATAACTTCATAAAATTTGTTTACAAAGGTCATTAAGAATTTAAGGGTAAATCCATAAGTTTACCAATATTTGAACCAGTTGATCCAGATGATGAAATTGCATTATGCCAGAGGAAAGTATTAATTTTATTTAAACCTTTAATTTTAATGATTTAAAGAATTTTTAATTAAAGTAGTTTCATTTGATGTGTTCTTAAAAATTCACTCAAATCCATTTATCATTGACAGAGGAAATGAGTTCAAGAAAAAGATGTGCAAGCAAATTGGGAGAAAAAAACTTTTGCATAAAGTTTGTGATGAAATTATGGATTTCTTTGAATCAGAGGATAACTAAAATTCTAGACCTTATTTCTTGGCTATAATCACTAAAAGTAAAATAACAATACTATTTTATTTCATATGAAAAAATGATTAAATGGGAGAAATAGGCGTGGAAAGACTTTATTTGGTCGATGTATTTATGATATCCTAAAAAAGCGAAAAGATTTATTAGGGATGAAATTATGGGCTCAGATTTCAAACCTATATTGACCAGTTCTCTAAACGCGGAATCTTTAATGCGATTTTTAAATATTTGGAGGCCAATAGTGCAAAGTATGATGTTCATTCACTGTAAAAATAATAACTAATAGCCTGATAAGGCAATTAAAAGATTGATTAAAAATATTCATGATGAAAAATATGACATAATATTGGATATTTTTAACATGAGTGATCTTAAAAGTCATTGTTTTAAATTGCCCTTGCCAGAAGATCCAATTTAATTTGTAAAACGAGAGAAGTATTCTGAAGATATAGTAGATGGAATTTTGAATTTTATGATTGAATTTATTAAGCAAGTTCTTGGAGAAAGATATGATTATTACTCGGATATGGATTAATCTCAACTTTCTGATGACGATAGAAGTCGTATATCTCACATGAAAAACTAGTACATTTTTGCAGAGACCCCCATGATATTAATTTTGGAGACAGTTCATCTCATGGATGAAGCCTCTTGGAAATTACTAGAATTAATTTAAGATGAATGCTCATAAATCGCAGTTGTGATATTAATGTAAACTGACACAAATAATTCAACAAAGATTTTTCCAGAAGCAATATCATTTTATCAAGGGACTTTCGGCAATCACTTAGAGCTCTTTCGAATAGTAGATCTCCCACCTTTTAAAATTGATGAGTTAAATTAGTTATTATAAGAGATAGCACCAAAATATTAAAGCTCTATGTCAGAAGAAATTAATCTTATGACTTTAATTGATGATCCACAAACTTCCATTAAAAATGCAGAAGTATGTAAGGCTAAAGAGAAAGAACTTAAAAAGAAGTTTTTAGTTAGTGAGAACTTCTTATTTATCAATGATGATGTTCTGTAAATTGCATTGTAGAGATGCGAGGGTAATCCTATGGTTTGTAAGAACTTCATTTATTCTCTAATTGCTGTAAGAATTTATAATTTCTTTGATTTAAATATTTTGATAGAATGACTTTCTAATAATTAAGGACTCTTCTTTACAACCTTCAATTCTTTTCAAGAAATGTATTTCAATCATATTAAATTTAATTGAACAAATTTATTATAAACAAAGGCAGGACTGGGCTACTGCGCCAGTTCGTGGAATAAACTAGAAAATTAACACTACTCTAATAGAGAGCTTTATCAAGGAAATGCGTTCCAAAAAGATTCAGAAAATGCAGTGTAAGTTCTCTCCATTATTTTATTATGTTATAGAAAGGGAGTTTTACTTCTGAAATCAGCTGCAGTTATAGGAGAAGTTTTAGGATCAAAGGTTTTGTAAACAATCAGTCCAATCAGAAATGAGAATCATAAATCCATAATACAAATTTTAAAAATACTAGAACAAAAAGATTTTATTGAAATATTGGACGAGACAGATTAGAAAAATGCAGTGTGCAGATTCAGGAAGTGTTTCTTAAGAGAGACTATATAATATATCAAATAATGTTGTATAGAGCTTAAAAAAAGGGACTGCATTAACTTATGGTTTAGTATATTTAGAATAATTCTAATTCATTTGACAAATTAGAAGAAAAATTTATTTAGATATTTTTTTAAAATAAATCTTTATATGAATGATCCTGAATAAGAGGCCGACAAGCTGTTGAATCACAATTTAATCGCTAAAGATTTAGACAGTGAGGACAAAGTGCCTTTAAAATCAAAGCAAGGACTAATAGTAAAAAAGATTGCAAATAAACTAATGAAAAATCCTAACACTGTAGTAAAATCTGGGTACCTTACAAAATAAGGAGACAAACCTAATAAAAAAGTAGAAGAGAGATTGATGGTGATCAAAGCTAAAGAATTATCTTCTTATCATAATGAAAAGAATTTAAACTTGGAAAAGCATTAGGAGTCATCCCGATGACAGCAATTTATCATTGTGTACCTGCAAACACTGCTAAATCTACAGACGATCTTAATGTAATTGAATATTCATTTTATTTTTATAGATTGGTACTTGTGCATGGAAAAAGAAAGAGCAAGAAAAAGAAGGCAAAAGAGAATTTATATTTGGAGCTAAAGATGAACAAAGAGAGGGATGAGTGGATTTCTTGCATTGAATATCTAAGAGCAAAAGCAATTTATGATAACTTTACTTAGAAATTTTGTAACATATCATTTCCAACAAGGAGACCATCTGAGGATATCTGTAAGAAGTAAATAAAATTTCATATGAACTTTCCATAGAAACTGACTAGAGAGAATACCTTATAAACAGTATGAATGAATTTGGAATGAAACTCAAAACAAACTCAAGATTTAACAAGATCTCAATATAATCATAAGAAGTCTACTAAAGAACAAATAATGGTTCCTTAAAAAGTTAATCAAGAGTAACTCAAAAAATAGGAAGTTTTGCTGCTTACAATATGCAGAGTGTTAATGAGAGTACATACCTTGGTAAAATAAATAATCCCAAAGATATTGCATTAAAATTAAAGAAACTATATAATGCTTAAATTGTTACTTTCATAAATTAAGTCTAGTAAAATTCTAATAAGCAAAACCTTAATAAATATGACTCTATCAAGAAGGTTCCTAAAGTTTTAAAAAATAGCAGCATTCTTTAGTTTTAAACCCCATTAATTAATTTGAGAAAGGAAGCAATCAAAGAATATATATATTCGTTTTAAAATTTTATATATATTAGAACTGTAATAGTTCCTTAATTATCGATCAATAATAAATTGCTAGATTTATTTATATTTAAATAAATAATCCTATATTTGCTTTTTTTAAACTAAGCCCACTTAATTAGAATATTGATATTAGTTCCTTTTTAAATTTAAAAAAGATTTTAATGATATTCAATATTTATATTTTATTTATTTTGACTATAAGATGAATCTTAAAATAACATCCAATAAATTTCAATGATCTAAAAGCCTAGTTTCATCATGAATTATAAAGTGATCTTAATCTAAGAGATGAGAATAGTATGACTCATTAAATATAAACCTTTAACATTAAAGATTTGCGCAGAATAAGTGCCATAGCTAGAAAATAAATTCTTGATGATAATTAAGACGTAAATCATACCTTGAAGAAATGAAAAGTGCGGGCATTAAATCCCCAAAGAAAAAAGAAGAACAAATTAAGATTAAAGAGGAAAATGAGGAAGACGATGAACAATCAGACTCGAGCGTGAACAGAAGTAGTTTGCCAAGAAAAAGTGCAATTTCAGATTTAACTGCTAAAAGCGGCTCACCCAATACTGGAGGCATATTCCCTCAAACTTATTATACTTCTTAAAGTGAAGCTAAGTTAAAATAGGATGACTTCATCAAAGAGAGTTGATATAAGGAAAAATTAGAAGCTTGTATAAAATCAAAAACTCTCGATTCTTTAAACAAAGCCATTGTAAAATGAGCCTATTGTTACTCAAACTGTGGAGTCTCAAATTAAAAAGTCTAGAATATCAAAGCAATTAGAATCAACCTCTGCTTTGAAAAAATAGAGAGAAATTAGTTTTCACAAAAATAGTTAAGACGATAATTCTTCTAATGGGGGAGATGATGCATAATAAATCTTTGCTTTGAACATAAATCCAACATAACTTTGAAAAACTCCAAAGAAAAGCATAGCCTAGATTGAATAAATTGAAGATTAAGAAGAACTTCAGAGAGATCTTAGGAAGAATGAAAGGAGGATGACAAAAAAGAAGCACACTTAAAAGACTTACTAATAATCAGAATCTTCTTCTAGTGAAGATTAACATTAAGAAGAAAGCGTACTTGAGGAAGATGAAGAGGGTAAATAAAACTAATAAAAGCATAAAATTGATGAAACCAATAGAACACTGGGAAGTTTTCAAATTTCAGCTAACAAGAATACTCTAGCAATAATAAAAAGAAATAAAATAAAGGAAAGCCCAACCAGGGACCAAAGACATCCTCCCTTTAAATTAATCAAAGTATCACTATGCATAACTCAAGTCATTCTGCAATCAAATTTTCATCGTAATCAGAAAGCTAGAACCAGCTCAATTCTGGAAGCTCAAGAGACCTGAGAAATTCAATTATGAAATAAAGTAGTTTTAAATTTAACTTATAGGATACTATAATCTGCCCACCAGCAGTAGCATTTTCTTCAGATTTTAAAGCCTAAGTGAGTGCATCACCAACAGTGAAGATTCAGATCTGTTGAACACACCTCCCACATAGAGTAAAGCACATTGACCGAATCCAATTCCAATCTAAAATTTAATTTCATATATTGTTGAGATCACTTACTTTGACACTGAGGTTTGTTTCATTGCTCATTATCATTTTGTTGTTGAGTTCATTTTGGATATCAATAGCGCATTAAATGGCCTTTTTGACAACTGTCACTCTTTCATCCATTAAATCTTTGAATACAACTTGTTTAATGTTTTCTCTGTCCATCATCTTTGGACTTGTATTAGACTAGCAATCGCTTGTGAATCTTGGCCACATTACAATCATAGCGACCCAACGCGAACTTGATTTAAAAAAATTACTAAATAGTATTGTAAAATTAAGATACCTTTTTTGATTATATCACCACCATATTTACCAAGAGACTTAACCATGCCCTCCATATACCTGTTGATACAAAATGCTAGTTCTTCGATACCACGGACTCCCATCAAAGCACATGCCTCTGAAATCATTGTAAAACCCGAAATATCTGCGAACAAAACTACTGTCTATATTTTTATAATTGTTGACAATTTAGAACTTAATTTATATTTTTTTAAATCTCTCTGTCGGTTGCAATTCAGGTAATTAACTTTGTTAATTATCTATTTTAGAGATCCACTATTACAAAACAAGAGAAGGTATATATTTATTTAAAGCATTTGTGAAATCCATTGAAGTCACATAGTTATTATCATTTTTTTTCATTATATTTTACTCAATTATAAGCTATCCAAATAATTTTTTTACAAATTAAGTTGATTTTATGTTAATTAATTTTACAAAATTGTTAATTCTTCATTATAATGCTTTAAAAAGTTAAAATTTACTTTATATGCAGATTCATAATATTATTGAAATAGTTAAACATTAAATTATCATTTTTTTATCCTGATTAAAGGAATCTATTCCTTTTTTCTTATATTATTATAAAGATATTGTTTTAATCGTCAATGAAATCTATCTCTATTGCAGTATTTGCTTTGTTATACTCCTAAATCTTAGGACTTGAAAATGGAATTGCTTGAACCTCTAAGATGGGTTGGAACACTTGGAACAAATTTGATTGTATAATCAAGGAGACTCTGATTAAGCAATCAGCTGATAAAATTATAGAACTTGGCTTAGACAAACTACGCTACAAGTATGTTAACATTGATGATTGCTGGAATTTTGTTGAAAGTGATACAGAGGGTCGTATGTAAGCTGATCCAAAGACTTTTCCTGGAGGCATGAAGGCAATTGGAGATTATATTCACTCAAAAGGCTTGAAGTATGGAATTTACTCTTCAGCTGGTAACTATGCTTGTCAAGGAAGAGCAGGTAGTCTATATCATGAAGAGATTGAAGCTTAAACTTGGGCTTAATGGGGAGTTGACTATTTAAAGTATGATAATTGTTTCAACGAAGATGTTCCAGCAACAGTCAGATAACCTGCAATGAGAGATGCTTTGTTAAAAACAGGTAGAAATATTTTCTGTTCTATTTGCAATTGGGGTCATAGAAAACCCTTCAATAGTTTTATATGTCTTTTGATTAATATGGGTAATGTGAGGGATTAGGATGTTTTAGAGTTATAAATTATCATCGCCTTGTTAAATTTCATAATAAGAATGTTCTTTGTATAAAAATACTTTTTTACTACTCTTATGTGTTAAAAAATATTTTTATTTGTTTTGTAACTTTTATATTGAAAGTTGAAGTTTAAAATATTTTAAAAAATATTTTATATGATCAACTTTATCAATCGTTTCATAAAGTTGAATTTTACAAAACTATTTTTGAAATATTAAGGTCCTATCAAAATTATATTCAACTTCATGATCTCTTGAAACTTTGCTTAATTAATGTAAGAGCTCATTCTTGACATTTTTTAGTAATTTTTTTAAAGAAAAATTAGATTATAATTAAAAAATATGAGAGAATTGAGGGATTTTTAAGAAATTTAAGTTTTTTATTTCAGCCATTAATCGACAGTAAAATTAGCATAAATGTATTTAATACTTAAAATATTGCATTTCTAACATCACTATCATATTAAGCACCTATTAAATATGGGTAAACCTATAGTGGGTTAACTTTAACGTCTATTATAGAGAATGATGTAAGAGCTGTAAACAAGTTTTAGAGATGGATTTACATTTTTGACATTAATTACAATCAAAATAGTTCTTACTTACGTATTAATTATATTAGGAGCACCTCCTTATATAATTCTAATTTGATTAGGAGGTAATAATATAGTTCAAAATCAACTTAGGTGCATCTAAACTTTAAATCTTAAAAATAATTAATACTCTAATTAATTTTAAACCTCATTAGGAGGATTTCCCAAAATGACAATACCATATTTGGAGCAAATAAATCATGAAAATGGTGCACTTATAATTGAAAAGACTTGTGATTTTCATATAAATAAGCTATTTTTAATGCATTTAATAAAGCAAACCAAATTTTAAATGATAAAAAAAAATTCCTGTTTTGAAATAATTTTAACATATCACTTGTAAGGATGTAGTATTGATAAATTATTATAAGATAGCAAAATATTTTAATCTTAAAATTAAAATGAATCTTACTACAAATATAAAGTTAATCAAGAAGAAACCCCAAAACCCCAGTATTACCCATATCAAGCAAAATAAATATAAAACTACTGAAGAGGCTTTGGGGTTTTAAATGAAGAGACTTTCAAGTGGGGTCCAGAGACTGGTAACAGCTGGAGAACTACTATGGATATCAAGGATATTTTTTTTATTTTATAGATTAATATTTGGCCATCTATTCAGTATAATTACAAACAAAATGATGTTCACTATGATATTTCTCACCCTGGTGCTTGGATTGATCCTGATATGCTTGAAATTGGAAATGGTGGACTCAACTAAAATTAAGAGAGAACTCACTTCGCTCTCTGGGCTGTGGCTAAATCTCCACTGATCCTAGGATGCGATTTGGATAACATTTCTAAAGATAGTTTTGAAACGATCACTAATACTGAACTTATAGAAATCAACCAAGATCCACTTGGTAAGCAAGCTCATTGTAGAGTACATTGTTCATCTTCAGACATTTTAGTAAATAAGGCTCAAGTATATGCTGGTCCTTTGGCTAATGGGGATATCGCAGTTGTGGTTGTGAACTGGGGTTTTTCTAGTCTTGGGGCTTTTACTCTTGAATTTTAGATATTGATCTAAATGGAACATCTTCTGTCACAATTAGAGATTTATGGGAGCATAAAGATCTTGGAGTTTTTACTGGTATCTATTAAATTGATTAATTTGAGCCATATCAAAGCTATTCCTTTAGAGTCACACCCAAAAAGGCTTAAGAATTCTTCAACTGAACCTTTTTTAAATCAAACATATGATAAGATTTCGTTCATAAAATAATTCAAGAATTTTTTTTATTTTTAAGTTAAACAAATTTTCATCGTCAATTAAATCAATGAATAAATGGATATCTTTTGGAAATAAATATTCTTTATAATAATTAATAAACTAATAGAAATTAATCCACATACAAATATGCAAAAGGTAATACTCCTCTCAGCCTTCGTTCTAGGCGCTCTCGCTGACATTAAGGATTTCCGAAGATTCGATATCTTCCACAGTCATTGTGAAATCAGAGCTACTTACAAGAACAGACAATGCAACGACACTTACGTAAGAATGAACATCATCCTTCACGGTTTCTCTGGTGAAGATCCAGCTCACGGAAAGTATGCCTTCGTTGATCAAAAGGATAGTGAGTACTTCTGGACTGTGAGATAATCGCCTAAGGGATACAAAGATGATTTCTCCATCACTTTAGCGTAAGTTGGTCCAGACTGCTTTGCTGTCGACAGAGCAAGAGCAAGATCATTCACCTTCACCAACAAAGGCGATACTTACTGCGATATCTGGAATGTTCTTAAGTATACTGATGTTTTTAGTGGACTTACAACTAAACCTTGCAGAATCGTCCCAGCTCACCCTGAAGATCCTTTTAATTAAAAAATAATTACATAAATAATTTTAGTTGCTTGTGTAAATTAATGAATCCGATGACATCATCTGATAAGGTAAATTAGTTCGAATCTTATGCTAGTTAATAATTATTGATTTACAAGATTTAAATGTTAATCATATTTTCAGATAATCAATCATTTTATATATTGAGTTAATGCTTTCATATAAAATTTTAATTCTAAATATTACTTAAGATACATCAAATCAAGTTGTGCCAATAATTTAGTATATTTGAAATATTTATTAGATTACTCTCTGATCTTCCCTCATAATTATTTGGAATTAAAAAGTAGAATGTTTGTAATTCTATGCTATTATATTGGAAAATATCCGATTTAATATTAATATCTTAAAACAAAATAATTACCATTAATGAAAACAATTTTAGCAGCAGCAACTGTACTCTTGCTTCAAACTTAATCTCATTCAACCAATGGTAAGAAGCCAACTGACTTTCCAGAATCAGATCTCTACCATGTGGGCTGTAAATTGATTGCCCAGTTCGATACACTATCCTGTACAGAATTCTACGGCCGCATGTTCTCCATAATTAAGGCTTTTAGTATTGAAGACCCATAGAAAGGTCACTACAAAGTGAGAGAGAATGTTGATTAAAATTACATTTGGTCAAATCGCACATTAGAGAAGCATGACATGATTGATGATACTTTGTTTGAATTCAAGCAAACTTAACAAGGATGTAAAGTAAGAGGCAGAAGTATCTCCCAAAGTGTATAGTTCTATGATTTTGAAACAAACTACTGCAATATTTGGAATGTTATGTATTTTGCTGAAGGGCCATTATTTAGAATTTAAGAAGATGAGGATTGCCAATGGAAGCCAAAAGATCCTCCAACTCATTGTGTTAGACCAAATAATTAAACTACAAGTGAAAATCAAGAAGTTATTGTGAATACGGACGCTGTTAATTCTTCTGCGACTTAACCTGAAACCAATGAAAATACACAATCAAATGAAAATTATCAAGACCAGCAAAACTAGGGAATAGAAACAAATTATGAGCAATAAAATAGCGTCGAAGAATCTTCAACTCAATGTTCAGACTCTTAATAATCTCAGCCAGCTGAAAATAACCAAGATGAACTTTCAGTAGTGGCTTTATGAGATTTGCACTATTAAAATGAGTTATTAGCAGAATCAATTAATCAAGCATCAGATTCATAGTAAAATATAACTTTTCCTGATGATATGATAGCATTCTCATACTAAGGATTAATTATATTACTTTTATTTTTTTTAACTATTTCATCACAATGCTAAGATTAATGCATTTAATATTGATTAGTAATGCCTAATTTAAATATTAATTGTAAGTATAATAATAAATATGATTATATTAATTAATTTTTAAAATTCACTGATGCTAACTTTTCCTTAGCCATGCTTAAACCACATAGTAAAAGTAAACTTAGAATTTTCGTTTTTATCATAAGTTGACAATAGCAATGTTTATGGAGCTTTGCAGCAGTTTAATTTTGAATCTAATGAAACATCTCTAGCTACTTGATATCCTCCGTGATTTTCTAGGATTGGCTTGGGTAGTCCTAAAAATATACAAATTCTACAAATAAGCATATATTTTAAGAGTTCTCTGTTTGAAGTGACTTTTTTACCTTTCATATCGTATACTTCAAAACCTATACCTATTCTGTCAGTTTAAGCTCCTATTTTAGTTTCAACTTGTAAAAACATAAAGATTTCAACTGCCTATCCGTTTTTTTAATTTTCTTAAACTAAAAGCTATAATTGTGGGTTCGATCCAACAGTTGCATTATTTATGAAAAAAATGAATAAATTCGTAAATATATGATAAAGGGAACTTAATTTAATATTTACAATATATTTCTTTATTATCTTGATCCTCATATTTTTGCACAATTTGCTGTACTTTCTTGTTTGTTTTTAATAGGTATTATTCTTATAAGTCTTCAATTTGCTGGCACTTATTCCTGCAAGCAGGTATATCTTAACCTAATTTTTATTATATGATTAAATTATTCTTTCATTTTTTAAACAAACTCATAACTGTTTTCAGTTGTAATTTTACCATATTATATATTATAAATTAATTTACAATTTCTTGTTATTTTAGTATTTTAGGAATTCACTTTATTTGAAAAAATTAATTAAAATTTAATTATTTAACTATTAAATTTATGTTGGTTGTAAAATCCAAAGTGACTTAATATTCAAATCTAAATTTATCCAACAAAATTTCCTCCAAATTTAGCAGGACTTTGGTATTAGTAATACTTCTGAATCATCATAGGAAGTGAGATATTTAAATTTTAAATAACTCCTAAATTTGTAAAGGAATTTTTCTTCCTTGAATGATAAGATAAATCATTATAGCAATAACAACCACCGGCTTAAAATATATTGCTCTAACTAACAAGTATTATAAATCAAGGGTTTAGAGATATTTCCAAAAACATAACTAAAGGTAATGAATAATTAATGAATTTTAATTTAATCTCTCAAATGGAATTTATTTTTACAATAAAATTCCTGCACCCACCAGCTGTACCTTTTCGAGTGCTCCATTCAGATCTGTAAGTTATCTCGGTCCACTCTTCGCTGAAAAATCTGCAAAGAAATAGCTGTACAAAATTAGAAAAGAAATCATTGAGGTTCATCCAGAAAATACCATCAATTTCTCCTACTTCAGCTTTTTAGACACCTCTTTGTTACATTCTATCGTAAATTATACGTTTCCTTCAATCAGTCCACTCTTTTGATTGGTCACTCCAAGCACCCTTCCATTCTGTTCGGTCTCCCCAGGGATTTCTTAACTGAATTAATTTATTGCCTTCTACTTCATAGACATCCAATATACTGTACGCATGGCCTTAAACTATAACTAATCGAGACATATCAGCATCACTACCCTATGGACTTCCTGCACCCATAAGATAGTTCTTGGAATTCCAAAAGTTTAATTTCTCCCAAAATTAGCCTGTATTTAGCATCCTTTTGACATTCTAGTCTGTAAGATCATACCGATCAAGTGCTCCATTTGTTAAATCAGCAAATGCAGTATCAACTAATCCACCTTCAATATTCGGGTAGCTTCCATACATTTAGCATAAGCTTTTTTCAATTAACATGGCCCATATCTCCTTATTACCTTCTTTATTACTAACCTTTACATAAGCATGTCTACCATTAGCAGTGGGAAAATATTCATCTAGAGTTACAACCACTGGTTTTCTATTCCTGTAAAACATGAGAACATATAATCCAGTGTCTTGAATTTCCTGACTTCTTTTGTGAAATAGTCTTCTCATCAATTGTGGCTAAGAGTGTGCAATCACACTCGTAGCTGATAAAAGATAACAATCTCCTAAACTACCTTGTAAAATATCACATGCGCTCACACCTTCATCAAATACCAAACATTAAGTTCTTCCATTTTGTTAATTTCTATTGCGAGAAGCTTGAGGTTAGTTTTAAGAGTCTATTTCTATCTCTTTTACAATAGTCCATTAATATTTTCCTGAATCTTTGCTTAAAGCCTTTCTTTTATTAAACTCTGGATCTTAATACACTCCTTTATTAGCATTTTAACTATAGATTCTGTCGCCTTCCTACTTTAAAAACGTTTTATCATGATTTTATTAGCGAATAAGGAAGCTTTCTTCCATTTATTGCTCAATATCATGGTGTTAATTTTCTCTGATTAAGTTGTTAGAATTGTGATTGTTTTCATTATCCAATCTCTTTCTCTCTTCTTCTTCTCTCTATAGAAATCTTATCATCCTGTCATGATCTTCGTTTCTAATCTTTTCCTCAATATACTGCTGCTGTCTTTTCTAATGTTCCTCTTCTTATCTACGTTTTTCTTCCTCTTACTTTCTCTTGATTTCTATAATCTATCTCTTTCTTTAATCCTCTTAATTTTTTCGCTTTTGTTCTTCTGCAAGTAATGCTTAGTATTGTTTCATTCTTTCCTCGTCTAACTAATCTTTATGCTTTTGCTCTCGTTCTTTTCTTCTTTTTTCAAAATCTTATTTCTTCCGTTTCTATTCTTCCAATGCTTAAATCCTGTCTTCTTCTATCTTTTGGATTTAATAATTTAAAATTGTCACAGATTTGTTCTTATCTTCTTTTTTCTTTCATCACCTAAAATTCACGCTTTTTTTCTCCAACTCTTGTCGGACTTTGCTGCTTTTCCATTTTTTATAGCCTCTATTATTCCTATCTACGCTATTTTTCCTATTCTTCTATGAATTTACGCTGCTCTTCAGCTTGATGCTGTCTCAATAAGTCTTCTGATATGCGTTTTTAGTGTTATTTAAGAGCTTAACGAGCTTCTTCTTGTTCTTTATGCTATTTTTAAATGCGTTCTCTTTCATTAAATAAATATTGTTTAAAATACAAGTTTCTTTCTTGCTGCTCTTGTTGAAATTCTAATTCTAATTCTTTTTGTCTTTCAATTTCCAGTTACTAATAAATCTAATTATCCATTAATGATTAATAATATACTCTAGCCTCTACTATCTTTCAATTTCCTCTACTCTTCTCAATTATTTTTCAATCCACTTTCTTTCCTGCTTTCTTTCATATTCCAATCTCTCTTTTTAAATTTGCTCTTTCAATTTTAGCATACTCTTTATATAACAAAAATTAATTATTATGTCTAAAAGAGTTAAACAAATTATACATTAAATAACATAATAAAACTATAATCCTATCTTAAGCTTGGTCCTCCTCAATTCTTTAGAGTTCTAAGATTTCTTTGATTTTTAACCTCTCAATTTCTTCATTGATTTCTAACAGCTTATTCTGAAACTCCTCATGTATTTTATTAATAATCTCCTCGTGTTTATCTCTGTTATTATTATCTTATTCTTCCTCTCTATGACTATCAAATTGAACCTGAATATCTTCATTATTTACTATCAAATTTTTTTTTATTCTTCCGCTTATTGGATTCTAGGAATTAGCGTCATCTAACTCCAGGGATTCTTCTTCATGATAGCCTATTTTACGGTCTTCATCTTAACCTTCCTCATATTAAATCACATGAGTCTTTTAGCGCTTTATTTGAGAAGATCTCTACTAATATTTATCAAGAAATCTCTCGAATTACTACTATTTTGGAGACTCAAGTAAATACTTGTGAAAATTTATCGTTGTTAAACTTTAAATTTCTAAATCCTGTGGATTGACAATTTTATACTATTCAAGTACTGTTGTTAATAAAGTTTTTTCTTAGTTTACTAGGTTTTTTAACTTTAGTCTCATGTAGCTCTTTAAAAATGCGTAAAATCTTGTCTCAAAAACTTATTCTTTTCTGTAAATTTCTTCTACTAATAACAAAACATCTACTTTTTTAGGTCATCATCCCCAGCTGCATAGAACTAATCTTAATTCATTAAATCTTTCGTCATTTAAATCTTCTTGAGAGAGCTGATTTTAATCTTGCTTGTGATTGTAATAGAAGAATTTAAGGTATTAATTTACTAGTTTTTAGCTTAGATCTAGAATAAAGAACTGCTAATAATAATGATGAACAAGCTATGGTCTGATTTTAAAAATAATTTTAATCTAATTAAAAATGATTAAATCAGAGGAAGGCAATTTATCAATTTTGGACATAGCATCATCGCCATTAGAACCCTCCAAAGTCTTTCTATTCATGCAAATATCTCTCCATCTCTACTTTAAATTAAGTGCAAAAGCCAGTTATGACCTGAAAAACTATATGTTTGCCTTTTTGTATTTTAATCTATCAATTATAACTGCTATCATTACTCGCTAAATCAACCGTTATTAAAAATCATGTTAATTAGTCAACAATGTATAGAAATAAAAAAATGCAATTTTATAATGACTTACATCTGATGAGTACACAAATACTGCTAAAATAGAATAATCAGTGGAAGATATCCCAATATATCTTCGATTCTATTGTAAGAGAATACTTGCTAAGAAACTCCAAGTGAAGAAAGTAAATGTAGCAGTGAAAAAATAGATCAACTCTGAATTGGATTTCTTCATCTTCCTTTGATTGTAGTCAAATTTCAAAGTAGGAAATAGAGTCTTGGAAATGATGAGTATTGTGGTCTTCTGTCTTTGCTTATTGCCAATGTACTATTAAAAGATTATAGAAATAAAGGAAATTTATACCTTTTTTAGAAATTGATAGGAAAAATAGAAAAATATCATGAGGAGCTGAGCTGATAAGCCAGATAAAATCATATCTGATTCATCATTATAGTAGATAATCAAAAATATAGAGTAAAAAAGAAACACCACCATTGAAATTATATTTTTCCATCTAAATGCTATTATTTATGATTAAATTTACAGTATTTTTCCAGGCAAATTTGTAGTCAAAATTAGGTAAAGTGAAATCCCAATCATTACATGTCCCCAGACAGGTGTATCAGCATATGCTGTTACAAAAATGCCCAAGCCTCCAATGATACAATAAGAAATAGTGAAGATTATCTATAGAATAAATATTATATTAGTATTTGACATCCTTACATTTATGAAAAATAACTCGAAAGATTTAAGAAATTAGAATTAATAATTAAATAAAAATGATTAAAATTAATGGCAGAGATCAATTCGGCTGGTTACTGAACAAAATTTTTAAGTTACAAAAAAACATATCTAAAAGGTTTATATTTTAGCAATACTATTCAGCAAATGGTGGGATGCTAACAAGTCAGAGAGTTCAGAAAACATCAGAAAGAATTGCATTAAGTTTGAAAATATTGGAAAGATGGAGCTAAATATGAAGGACAGTGGATAAAAAGATAACTGTACCTGGATATGACTTTTGTATATTTGCTTAAGAATACATTTTAGACAAATCTATTTTCATTTTAAAATATACATTTCCTCTTATTTTCAAAATTAATATCAACAGGAACTTTCTTTTTATCTTACAATTTCCAATATCTCAAAGTAGCCATTATATATAATACCAAAAATATTGCCCCAAATATTCCAAAAAAGAAAGCCACAAAAGCCAGTGTCTTATCTTCTTCGCTTGCTAGCAAATTTATAGAAAGAACTATTATCCAAATTACATATGAAATAAAGATGAAAAAGGTGCTCATCCTGATTATAAAAGAGGGTTGGTAGTAGTTTTAATAGTATTTTATTACTACTATTATCAGTAGCTCTATAATAAATATCCATATGCCTACTGTAAAGCCAATCCATCTTGGCTGATGAGCGCTTACTATTAGGATAATGTATAATATGTTTGTTATGATGTTTGTCAAAATCGTTCCTATTGTTACTTTATCAAAAGTTGAGTCAGGGAGACGTTTGCATCTCAAAATATCACATAGTTCTTTGAAAAAAGACTTTTAATAAAAATCAAAGAAAAGCTTCTTAAAATGCTATATTTTAGATTTATTCTCTGAATTCGTTTGGTTATTGTTTTTGATTAATTGATCATGTTGCTGCTATTAAAATTACTGAAAACTTCGCTATTTCTTTATTAAGAGTTCCTCCCATTGAGACTTTAGAGATTATTATACTCAAAATTATTATTATTATTTGCTTGTGATGGCCCATTTGATACCAAAGCAGCTTATGAGTAATCTTACTGAGAGTCCTTATCACTCTTTTAATAAAATTGATAGTCGTTAGATATCCATTTGCCAAGAAAGATCATGCAGGTCATTTCAACTCCAGGTAAAATGATGAATGAAGTCCATATAATGTGCACAACTCCAGATATCACAGAGAAGAAAGACACTCACACGCAAATGCAGATAGTTTCAATATCTACTAATCCAACATAAAGTCTTATACCAAGAGTATTCTTTTGTTCTTTAAAATATAAGTACCACGCATGAAATAGTCCAGTAATTATAGAGAAAAACACTGATATTAGAGCTAAAATCCATTGACCAAGATTAAGACCATCATGCAAGGTGTCTAGCACAGCTCCATAAACACTGTCTTTTGTTTAAATTATTAAAAGCAAAATGAAGATTACAAAGTACCCAATGTAAATAAACTCTGACAGAAACTATAATTATTGTTATCAATTCAATTATTGCTAAAGTATAATTGATAGGGAATTAAATAAAAATAAATTAATATTTAATCAAATTAACAGAAGTTAATTTTGTTGAAATCTAGATAAATGGTACAATTTTACTTTTGGCAATACTATTTTACAGTATTTGTAGAAGCAAAATAATTCTTCTATAACTTTGAATGATCTTTTATAGTATATAAATCACAAAAAATTATAGTCTAGTTAACACGTTACTATGATGAGATAAGGGGTAACCGCCAATAGTAAAATCCATATAATTTTGAATTCTCTATTAAACAAGTACCATATTATCTAGATTTGAAAAAGTTAACTTCTATTAATTTAATTTAATTAATTTCCCACAATTCAATTATACTTTAGCTACTATTTAAAATTATTTTTATACAGAAACAAATTCTTTTTGATAGTTTCAGGATTTTCATAATCTCCTCTTATTTCTTTATATTCACTTTATACGTATTTCTTCAGATCTTCACTGATTTCATAAAGATACTCAATACTCTAATGTGATAATATAAATCTTCTGCTCCTGTAAATCAGTTTATAAATTATAAAGCACAAAATATTTTATTACTTTTTTTGAACATTAAAATAGGTTTAAATTGAAATGCTTGCTGTCAGTAAAATAAGATTTTATTAAAATTATGTAATTATTATTTACACTTATTTTATAATTTAATTTCCATTAATGTTGCAAAGAGAAAGATTTCTTTGATATTTATATTTTAATTTAACTTTTATTGTTTAAAATTGCGATGATGTTTATGTAAACTTGCAGTAATAATTATTAAAAGATTGAATCAAAACCCCAAAACCCCTTAATGAGGTTTATAAGTGCTTTGATTGATGAGGGTAATGTTGGGGATTAGGGTTTCTTTTTTGTTAATTTCATTTTTGTTGTTAGATTCATTTTCATTTTTTATTTTCATGGTTGAGATCTTTATTCTTTTATTTTTTATGATCACTACATCTATGTAAATGTTATGTTCAAATTATTCCACTACGAAAATTTCAATGATAGCACTTTACCTATTTGCATTACTTATTTAATTAAAATAGTCAGTTTGTATGAAATCTTCATTCCTTAATTCTTAGGGACTCCATTTTTTAAAACATTTTGGTACTAATTTAGTTTTAATTTTTTAGTACATGGTTCTAATTAGGTTTTAAACCAAATTAGAACTTTTGCATTAAAACCTCATTAGTTTAAAACTCGGTACTAATTAAGTTTTGGTACTATTAAATTGGTACCAATTAAAATTAAACGAATTTAGTACTGATTTAATGGAATTTAATAGGTTAAAATTGAAATCCATCTCTGAAACTTGTTACAAATTCTGCAAACTTTCTCCACTAAGCTTTACAAGATTGACCTCCTATAAGATGGCCATATTTAATAGGTGACTAAAATTTTATTAAAAGTAGAAATACAAAAATTTAAGTTTGATCTCTATTTATAATAATTTTACAAACAAAACATGACTACCGTGAGTCTATCATATACCTTAAAATCACTCATTTTATGCATATTTTACATTTATATTTTACTTAAGCTACCTAAAATTTTTATATAGTACTTAAATATGAAAATATAGAAAGTAAGCGGAAAGAAAAGAAAGTTTTTTATTGATTATGAAAAAGTTTTATGATAAAAATTTCAATAATATTTCTGCAAAAACGCAAAATTTTTGATAAGATGTATTCATTAATTTTCATTAAAACAATCATTAAATATGATAACTTATGAAAAAAATGTAAAATAGAAAAATAAGCATCCGAAACTTACCTCTTTCTAATAAAAATGCTAAAGTTTATACATAAACATGAAAATATATAAGTTGAATATAAAAAAAATGATCATATAAAACTTCCATATTTTTATAACTAGAGTAAAATTAATGCTTAAAATCAAAAAGAAACCCTAATCCCCAACATTACCCTCATCAATCAAAGCACTTATAAACCTCATTAAGGGGTTTTGGGGTTTTGAATATTCACAAATAAATAGATGGCTCTACTTATAAATTTTCTTTGAAATTTTCAAATTATTCCTATTTAATAAATTATAGAGATTAGAATTTGTCCATTAAAATTCCAAATTATTCTCTTTTCAATAATAAAGAATTAAAATAAATTTACCTATTAATTATTAGTTAGGATAATAATTCATAATTCTTATCTTTTAATATTTTCTAAATATATTTGAATAAATCTTAATTAATAGCAAATTATACACTTATTAATAGTTCATTAAAAACCGATGAAAGAGATTTGTATTTTTAATGAAGTTGATTACTATAATCATAGAAATTATTTAAAACGTTATCGATTGCATAGACAACCAGTATTGAGGTAGAAAACTTCTGTGTATTCTTGCAATAAATATCAAAAGGCATTTATACTTGTCCTTTGTGTAGAACCTTTTCTTGTATGATTCCATGAAATACACTCTATAAATCATGATTAAGAAAATTATTATTAATAATTTGCATTGCGTCAATGAATAGTATGAGAGTTGTGTTAATAAATCCAATAAGCATGTTCTTTTTATCCTAACCTATGACCAATATTAAGAAAATATAGAATGCTAGAGTCAATCCATAGCTTATCCAACTAGAAACTCGCTTTTTTCTTATAACTTTGGCAGTCTCCTCAAGTGTCTTATCAAAAACATAGTCTAATACTTAATTATTATTTGTCTCATGGAAGTCAAACTCCATGGTAAACTAGTCTATAAAAGCCTCAATATCTACATATTGCTAAAATTTGAATACTTGAGAACTCGCACTTTGTCCTTCAGAAGATGACTGTGAGGATGCAATAGGGGCATCAAAGTCTTTTGTAAAAATTAAATAGCATGATATTATGTAGTTCGCAGAAAGAATGATTGAAGTTGTACCATTATATGTGAAATAGTCTGGCAGGAAGATCACTACAAAGCAATATAGTGTTGAAAACACTCCAGCTGAAATACTTAATAATATATAGAAATATGATAATTAAATCAGAATAGAATCATTTAATTTTTAACATTAAAATTAAGTGAACAATGCCATTAAAGATACAATCAATCTCAGTCCTTTCCTATTTATCTTTATGATTTTTAGTTTATATTAAAAATTGGGTTAAATGAGTATTTTTTAATTTTTTAAAGTAATTTACTAAAGTTTAACTTAATAATTGATTTAGTTTTAAATTGCAAGAGTTTATATTTTAGGGGTTAAACAAAAATAAATACGCCAAAAACAGTGAATTAAATATGGACATGAATATTTAACAAAAAATTCTTGATGCTGTTTTGAGCAAACCAGAAAACAAAACTTGCGGTGATTAACTTATTTTTAAGACTATAATTTAATTTTGGAGTATATTTATAATTTTTAATTGTGAAATGAAGAACCCTAAATGGGCTTCAACCTCATTTGGAATCTTTGTATGCCTTCGCTGCTCTGGGATGCACCGTCAGCTTTAAGTCTACATAATAAAAGTGAAGTCAGTTACTCTGGACAAATGGTAGGCTGAAGTTGTTGAAATGTACAAATACATAAATAACTCAATAGCCAATTCATTTTGGGAAGCTAAGATGCCAAGCGGTTATTCTAAGTTGAACATCGATTCTAAACCGGCTGAAGTTGAAAGTTTTATAATTGATAAATATATTAACAGGAGATGGGTGGATTTGAAAAGCAAGATGGGGAGAAACGGTTAAGATCCTGCAAAATTATACTAATAAAATAGAAATGAGTACGAAATATATGTCAGAGGATTGATTGGTCAGTCATACAGCTTTACCCCATTAAAGTATCTCATCATAATCTTAGGATGTATAGTCTAATGTCAAGCATATTTCGAATGGATATTAAAATAACGAAAAGAATCATCCTATCAGTAAAGATCAGCCACAGGACATAAGCAAGTAAAAACTTTAGTAACAAGCTAATTAATAATCAAATTAAACTAAAGTGCATTTATATAAATATATAGAGATATTGAAAATTAGATATTTATTACTTATTTTATTTTACTTCTAGAAAGTTATAAGGACTTCATCAAAACATTTGATTTGTCCATAATTTATATAATTTATAGGTAAATATTTAAATTTATGTCAAAATATAAAGTACAATATAATAAATTATAAAAAATTAAAATTGCAGATTATGTTAATCAAAAATAATCTTAGCCAATTTTGGGAATTTTTATTTTGATTTAATTACCATTCTTAATTTGTTTTATATTAAAACAGCTCTTTGTGTATTATTTTTTTGGATAGTAATCCACAAAATTTTGTGATCCATTTATATTTTATTTTTTGGAGTTATTTTATTATTATTTAGAGTAAATTTTAAGAAATTACTTATAAGTTTATTTATTTTATTGATAAATATTGAATATCTTATCTAAATTTTAAAATGCAAATTTTCCTCTTACATATATAATTCCACTCTGGAAAGTCCAATCAAAATAAATAGTATTTTAAGTGTAAATACTCTTATTTTAATTTTGATTATGCCAAAAAATTATTATTAAATTTCTCTTTTTATTTACTATATTTTCATTACCAAAGCACAGTCCAATAACTTTTTGGAAAATTTAATTGATTTTGATTTTCCATAACCTGAATAATCCTAATCCACTCAAAACATAAATAGTAACAGGGCAGAAGTAAAAAACTAGCAAATAAGTTTATTTGACTTCCAACAAATATCAACATAGCAGTTACTCTAGTAATCACCTCATATTTGTCAATCTCAAATGAATTAACAGTATTAGAATCAATTGAACTTTGCAAATAAATCAGAGGTAACTCAAAGCAATATGATTTAATAGCAACCTCAATAGTAACAGTTATAGAAACAGTCTTAGACTTTTAACAATAACTTGTAGATGCTTGGTAATTTCTACAACTAAAATAAATCAGCTGAGATTATTTAAACTCAACCATCAGTCACTACTAATATGAATCTGTAAGAGTCGATTTCAATATTCAAAGTAATTATAATTATTAGATCTATGATTAGTTTTTATTCGTATATCTTTGTATAAGTAGATTTAAACATATTAAATGGCTTATTTCAGTTGATGATATTTGCGACGTTCTTCTTACCAGTCTCTCTGTTGTAATTAGAGTAGTCTTCGCTGTCCATCATTATATCCTGACTATTATTAAATTCTTCCTTTATTCTGTATTGATCGCTATCAGTATGTGTGCTGTAAGCTCCTGCTCCAGAATATCTCAATGATTTACTTTCTATTCCTTCTCCCAATTTATCTAATATACTGAAGAATATAAATTGATTAAATTGTGTTGACTGAACAATTGTATCAATTAATTTGCTCATTGTAATGAAATTAAGAACTGAGGGAGTAAAAAGTCCAATTAAAATCAAGCAAGTACAGAACAGACTGAGACTTGGGGACATCATAGAATCATCTCTGTCAAAATAGAAATCTTTCTAGAGGCTGAACTCATATGACTCTATTGTGAAGAAATAGAGAGGCTGCAGAATGGTGAATGTGAATTCTATTCCAAGGAGTCCTCAATAATTATCAAAATAATAATATAGAATACTCTAATGAATTGTTCAAAAGGCATCACTTATTTTGGATCCAAAATAATTTGTTAATTGCTTCTCATGTAAATTGAATATAAGCGATTATATTTTTTTGTTAAAATTTTATTTTATGATTAAAATCTTACATTTAGCAAAAACAAGTACAAAAATGTTGATAGTAACCATAATGACTTGAGGAATCAGTAGTAGGCCAATCACAGTGAAGTATTTTATCTCAACCAGACTTTGCACAAATAACCCTCCCTTAAATAATCGATTAAAATGTTCGCCCAATTAAACATATAAAGACACAATGATTTTTAATATTTTTCTCGAATTTCACTTTGTTAGAAAATACTTTAGCTACTTTATTGCAAATATTGATTTAATCAAGCATAGATTCTATGTAATAAATTTTACTTATCCGAAACTATACTTATATAAATTACAAGCATTATATTAAAATTTACAATATATTGAGTTATTAAGTAATAAGTCGTTAAAAAGAATATATTTAATTATTTTTACTTGAATTCTATATAATTTAATATATTTAAATGGCATTCAGAAAGATGTAATAAAAGTGATTAGTTAAATCCATACTATGTTATTGCTGTTTATAAATTATATAATAAACAATAAAATATAGAAGCTATGTATTAATAACAGCAGCTAATTATGTAATATAAGTGACTTAATTTATTTAAATATTAAGCACTTATAAACAATTATAATTTAATAAGTAATTTATTGGTATATATATTTGTTTTACCAATTTCAACAGCGAAGTTTGCTTTATTTTGTTAATAAAAATTAAAAAAAATACAAGAATTAAAGCAATTTATTGATTAAACATATTAATCTTTATTTTATGTAAAAATTAGAGAATGTACCAATCTGCGGTATTAAAGTAAATAAGTTGAATTTGTGGATTGTTTCCATTGTTATTTAATTACTTAATTGATTAAAAAATATTTAGGAGTTGTATCTACTAAGTTATTTAAAGTTGATTGGATATTATTTTATTTAGTCTATAATATGAATCAATTCGGCATTACTTAAAGCTAATAAAATCTCCCCTAGAGCTCACACCAATAAAACACCTTTGCTAACCCTTAAGTTCTACAAGCACCTTCTCATCAACAATAATAGCAACCTTATATGATGAACATAAATGGTTAACATCTATAAATTCAACCCCAAACTAATTATTCGCAGTAAAATCTGTTGAATAATTAAAAACATTCTTGCTACATAAGAGAGACCACAATTATCACAATAAATGATGCAGAATCAATTTTAATAGCAATAGCATTAACTGCAAATGCAGCAAATGAGATGGATGCAACAGTAACAGTAATTACATTTCTAAAATACTAACAATAGAAGCCTGAATTTTGTGGGAGGAACTCAAAACTAAGCAATAAATGGGTAAACTATGCAATCTCAACAATAATAGCAATAACATCATGCAATGCATAATCATTAATAGTAAATGATGATGCATCAACAGCGACAGAGAATTCATTGATGAAAGTATAAACAAATATTCATGAAGTTTTTAATTTCTGCACATAAATCTATATTATATTCATTTCTTGAAAATACTCAATTTAAAATTCTTTCATAGTATGTTTTTTCATTTTTTATTTCTCCTAGCTGAAATAAGTAGTATTAAACTGCCTTTAGTTAATAACAAATTATGTCCATACCAATTAGAGAACCCTAAAAATAAGCACTGAACAAATAGACCAATTAGCATGATACCAAATCCAAACTAATAGCTGAACTATCATCAAAAGCTAGTTTCATTCCCCATATTAAAAATAATAGAGCAGGTAGAAAGATCAGATAAGTTAGCCATAAAACCGTTAGGAAATTAATCTACAATAAATAAGGTTCAATTTTTAAGTTCACATATTTAAACTGCCAAAAATACATATCAAAAGATTTTTGAAGTAATACGGAGAAGTGAAATGATTTCATAGCCATAAAGTTTAATAAAGAATTAGAAACTATATTCTTAAAATTTTACTTACCGTTGCTATGGAATGATTATCTTTTCTATGTCTCTATAATATTCCCAGAATTTTGAAACCGGAATAATATTTCATTACTAAAGGCAATATAATGAAATAAGTAGCGTAGAAAATTATAAAAAAGCTGCTTATTGCAAAGAAATCTGTGAAATTTGCAATGTGGACTATGTTTTGCTTCATCTAATGACTGTTTGTGGTGGAATTAATTATATAAATTGATTAAATAAATTAGTAGAGTTTGAGATATTTGTAGAAGTTTCTGTATTATTTACAGTTGTTTAGTTAGTAGTATTTGTTCCAGCTGTTTAATCTAAACATAATTATCCATTCATCATCAGGTATTGACTTACTATCCTGTGTGGTATTGTCTTGGAGATAAACTTAGCTAATAAATTTATTAAATATTCATAAAAACTAAGTCAAATAGTTTATCTGTTACTAAAGTTGCTAGTAGCTTGCGAGAACAAATCATGAGATACTGGAATTATTACGTCCCAAATAGAACTATTTATATTTATATAGAATGATGTAGTAAAATTTAGTTGACTTTATACATTAGTAAAGTTTCATTTAATTCCATTTTCCTTAAAAAAATAAAGTTAATAATTAAGACAAAGACAATATCAATTTTTATAAGTTTAAATCAATATTTATCATATTTCAGATTTTAATAGAAACAATAAATTAATAGATCTACATATTTATTATTTTTTTAAAAATTTTTGATATCATACATAATTTAATTATAAGTTTGCAGTTCGCTTTCAATAAAATTAGATGCTATTTAATCTAAATCCTGCACAAATTATTTAAAATTTTTTAAAATAAGTTTAAATTAGAATTATTGAGTAAAATTTTACAAAAAATAAATTTAGTTTATAAGAATAAATATAAAGAAATTAGTAAAATTATTTAAGATTAATAAAATTGTGTGCGTAAATGAGTAATCGCAAATTAATTTAATCTATTCACTTATTAACTAAATAAAACCATCAATTTAAGTCGTGACGTATTTCAGAATGAGTTGATTTGGCAATGCGTGATTCCTGATTAGAATCTTGACGACCAAAAACTCCGTAAAAAAACCGATATGCCTCCCAGTATCACCTACCCCATAATCAGGATGTAAACCCACAGAGCCAACGTTATGGATGTGGGTACTGAGCTTGAGAGAGAGTAGGCTTAACCAGAGGATTATAGTGAAAGGTTCTACTCGTATCACCTGCGGCTGGGAACGTAATCCCTGTCCTTTCGCTGTGATAACTTAGCGCATCTACACAAAGAGAAGAAAGATCTTATTGTTGACTTCTATTGTTCTCATCTTCTCATTTTTGAAGGGTGAGCACCACCTTCATTTTGCTCCTTACTACCTAGGAAGCCAAACTCACACCAGGAAGTCATCTATGCATGGAAACCGTTGAATGCACAGTTAGCTCGAGGAGCTTAGGAACCTGTAGGTTGAACCAAGACGACTGACCCAATTTGCTGAGAGACTGACAATCCTCTTCCTACCCCAGGAAGCTATAGTGTTATTAGAAAGCTCTATAAGAAAGTAGTAAACTCAAGCCCCTCTAAGGTCACCCTATTCACATTAACTTTCTAATTTAATAATAATAAAATTACAATTATTCGAAAATTTAAATTATAATAATCAATAACATATTATGGATATTAATTTCAGTGTTACTTGTTTAATAAATATGCCTGAAAGTCTATTTAATAATTGCTAATACATACTCAGAAATACATTACAAATTTATTAAATTTTCCATTAAGAGATGAAATAATCACTTCTTCCATAAAAAAAATTATAATTTATATGAAAATAAGAATAAAATTTTGCTTAAATAAAAATACTTAATTATATCTCAAAAATTTAACATTAAAAATTAATGTTAAATTATTATAAGAGATTCCTATATTTAATGAATTTTATTTTTCATCAAGAAAATTCTCAAATTATTATGATTTTACGAGGATATAAACGTTATAGTAAATAGAACCAAATTAAATAATGTTATATGGAAGTATTGATGGGTTTGTTCTAATTATATCATGACCAGTTAAAATGGGACGTGATTGTATAATTACTCAAATATATATCTCATGTATCAAATTATGATTTATATTATTTAAATTTAAATATAGATTTAATTCAATTATTTTCTCAAAGCAAGAATTAAAAAATTTAAAATATTAGTTAGTTTTTTAATTTTATCAAATTGATTTGACTTTATCAATATAAAAAAATAAAATTGAAAGAGTTATAAATTAATATTTAATTACACAATTTTGGCAAATTTTTATGTTATTTCTACATAACATAATTATAATTTACAAGCATTATAAACTTAGACTGATATTTTTGCATCTTGCATATTTTTTTATTCTTTAGTCTTGCTTTTGAGCTGATCTTTTCCTTATTTACCTTTTGAATTGAGGATGTCTGAATCTCAATTTCAGTTAAAATAAAAACTAATTAGCTAATTTTATAATATGAAGAACATGCAAATAATTGAACTACTGAGAAGAAAATCATGTAATAATGCTATCTCATTCTTAAAATTATTCTTGTTGTTGAAGCAGCATTTCTTCTTCTATAATTGAAATTATCTACTCTTTTGTGTAGGCAAAGTTTTTCTTCGCTTAAAAATAAATAAACTTATAAATATATTTAATGTTGATTTTTAAGCCAGCTGAAACTATAGACTTTTTATCATATATTCTCGCTGCCTCTTCCTCGGTACTTGCAGAGCCAACATATCCAAAGTTTTATGATTTTATGATTAATAATGTTTCTTTAAGTTTACCTCTTGCTAAGAGTATTTCCAAGTTAAATCTAAAAGTATTATAAATTATGAATATTAATTTCTTTTTTTTCATTTTAAAATAACTAAAGTATTATTTAATTGAGGAAATTTATTCAAATTTAATATATAAATATATCAAATTGTGCAGTTAAAATTGGACAAATTGAACGATCTTAGGCTTATTCGATAGAAAATTCAAAATTATGCGACTTTTTTATAGGAACTACTATTTTATCTTATCCATAGATCTATATAACTCGACCTTTATTGGATGGCAAATTTAAATGAGTTTAGAAGAATCTAATTAAATTTGAGTTACTCGATTGAAGGATGAGATAAAAATAGTAGTTCCTATAAAAAAGTCACATAAGTTTGAATTTTCTATTGAATGATCCCAAGGTCGTCCATTTTGGCTAACTTAATGCCACTATTTTGATTATGTTAAATTTAATTTGAATTAATTTTCCCAATTCAATTATACTTAGCAATAGTATATTTTAAGTAAGGTTATTTTACCAAACTATACTTACCTGCCATTAAATACCGTTCTTTGAGACCTAAAAAAATATACTATTTAAATAAGTAACCTATATTTTATAAATTAAACTCCGCGGTACTGTGAACTTCTAGAATTAGTTTTCTTAATTCTCTTAGTAATCAATCTCTTACAAAAAGGATGAATCACAATCTTTATAAAATTATTATTGATCACTCCTATTAATATATAGTTTTAAATCTACTGAGAGTTTTTAATAAGCTCTAAATATTCCCTTAATCCATTGATTTTGTTTTCAATAATTAAGGAATCTCTCTCAGCTACATACTCCAACTGGTCGTTAAAATGCGGCTAAAAAGCACTCTAACTTTATTGTTACAAAATAAAAAATTGAATTAATACCCTAAATGTTTGAAACTCCATTTTCAGAGGGCCACTGATAGACTGGTTGAATTAGTATTAATTTTGTTAAAACTCTAATTAAGTTTATGAAAGAAGATTTCTTGGTGCTCGGAGAATATAACAACGGACCATCTAAAATTGAAGAAACAGGTTCCGCAATTTTTTATATTGGCCTCTGATATTATTATTATTATAATATTTATAAGTGTTTGGGCTAGTATTCATATCTTATATTACAGCAATCAATTTAAAATAGTATGTTTAATTTGTTATTTATTCATAAATTTTTAAAAGTAGAACTGCCCAATATATTTTTCTTGGGTCACGCCAGAATACTCGAGAAACTAAAATAAAAGATCAATTTAATAATCTATAATCTAAATTTGAATTAGATTCAGAAATGGAAGTTAAAAAATAACAACTCTTACATTTTATGAATATTCATTAAAATTTAAAGAAATAAATTTCTCTTTTCTTTATTAATTTTTAATATTACAAATAATAAAATTAAATTTAAATTTTTATTGGTAAATTTTAACATTACTTTTTAATCTTGTTCCTGTGAGTAAATGATTCGATTTAAAATATAAAAGACAAATAATTTGAAGAAGATCTCTTCATCTAGGTACCACATTGAACAAATGGTTAGATCAAGTTTTGTGTTTGTGCACTATTGCACTAATTTCTCATCTAAAGTTAGAAATCTTGATTGTATGGTATTACAATAAAAATATTAACAAAATAATTATCTTACTGCTAATTTCTTGATTTAATTAATAGTTAGTTGGAAGGATATTATATGAATTTGATGTAGTTTGAATTTTATGCTTATTAATTGTGATGAAAATTCTAAAAATTTGCTTGTTATAATTATCATAAAAGTTTTAAATAACTAATATTAATAATATGGTTCATGATTAGTTAATCGAATCATCTTGACATTATTCAATGTAAATTTAAAATTCAATTCAAAGTTAGAGTTATTTAAATGATTGATCTGAGAGGGGACATCATAAGAATTTTAGCAATTGTTTTTACAGTACTGAGACGTCAATATTTATAGTGTTTAATTTGCTACGAATGCATTGGAAGGGCGTTCAAAATCTTAGGAGAGATTGCGCAGTAGCAGTGGATTATTTATTGCTGGGTCATTATTAATGATATTAAAAGGTGTAACATTTACTAGTATATTGTAACAAGGCCTTAATTTAATTTAATATCTTAGTTATATGTAATGCGAAATTATAATTTTACTTGCAATAAAATTTGAATAATACTGTAAACAAGAAAAAAACTCAATTTATTTTTTTAATCAGTAAAATATTACACTAATCAATATTATTTTTCGGAATTTCTATAATATTTTATTAGTAAAGTATTACAAAAATATTCATGTTAAATAATTTATTTTTTCTTCAAAAATTTTATTTATTTAGTATTTAAAAGTAAAAAATTTATAATTAAAAATATATCTTTGTTTTAGATTTGAAGAAGCTTGTGGAATTATATTGATCATTTAGAATCGATTGTCAGATTAACTTTAATTTGTAAAATACTGTGGTTGGATCATAGAATCTATTTTATATTCAATAGTATGTAATTTACTTTATTAAACAACATGATAAAGTAAATTGAAGCGTTAAGTTAAAGAGGTGCTACTAAGGGAGTATTATTTAAAATATGGTACTTGGGATAGGCTTGATGTTACATTTGAAAAAGGTAGAATTATTCTTGAAGTCCCTTGATAATTATATATTAATTTAAATCAGGCTATCACATATCTACTTATAAAATAATCAATTGATAATATTGCTAAAATAGAATTGAATCAGGAAATTGTGAAAATAAAATTAAAAATAAATAAATAATATAATTAGACCAATGGAAAAATGCGTAAACCCCAAATCCCCTCAATTTCAAAACCCCTGTTTTTTTGTTGCTATGTGTCATTTTTTTATTAGTAGTTGGTCAAAAAATTTAGGGGGCTGGTCAAAATTATATATGTACTTGTAAAAATTGATACATCTCAAATTTAGGGGTCTTTATAATTAGGGAAGTTGGGACATTTGCTAAATTAGCGATTTCAGAGATTTGCGTAGTTTAGGCCAAAATAGGGACTTTTTCATAAAAACCTCTCTCATTTACCGAAAAGGGGCTTGAAAGTAGGGTAACTCCATTAAAATTTGGAAGTTTTGCCGAAATATGGCATTCATGCATGATTGCGATAATATAAAGGCAAATGCAACTTAGAAGAATCGCGAAGGAAGTGGCCATTATAAGAGTGCAAATGTGAAATAGAAGCAGTATTTTAGAATTGAGTGTTGTAAAGAGTGAATTAGGACATTTTTAAGTAAAATATAAATAGTGTTATTAATTATAATAATCTGCGATGAATTTAAAACTGACATGACAGGGGAAATTGTAAAGGGAAACAGGTTTTATACACTACTTCAGCTATGAAACAAACATAATCACACAAAACCGAACCGAAGAGTGTGAATCCACTTCTTGATACTGAATGCCCACATCCCCTGGATGTCTTCTTTTCTTAAATTCTGAACGATTTCAGCAACCCTCTTCACCAATTGCTGCCTAAAAGTGTAAAGCCCATTAAAACTTACTTGTTCTGAATAGTGTCCATCTTCATCTCCTTCTTTGTAAAGGAGAATAACTGCTCAATTGGATTGAGCCAAGGCGAGTATTCGGCGTTGAAGAGCACATTCACTTTGAACTTTCTGGCTGTGGCTAACATCTCTGAATATTTATGAATGACTGCGTTGTCCATCAGCAGGACCACTTTCTTCGAGTGTAGTTCTTTGTCAGTTCTTACACTGCGTAAGGTATGGTAGATAAAGTTTTCAAAGAGAACTGAGTCAAAAGCTCCTTCTATCACTTGACTGGAGATAATTTTATCCTAGGAAATCGCAGCAATATAAGACATTGAGAATTGCTATCTCTTAGCTGAGCTTTTCTTAATTGACAACTCTCTCACTTTCATCCCATAGTGTCCCAGGTTCTGCTTCATCTCACTCTAGTATTCCTTAATGCTTTTCAAGTGAGGGTCTATAAATAGCTGGGGCCAAAGCTTTTAGTAAGAGCCCCTTTCACTCTGCAAGTTTCCCTGCTCTGACCCAGGGTTCGATGAGTCTTTTTGGAAGCTACTTGAGAGTTTTAATTTCCTAGGAGTGACCGCAAACCGACTTTCCAACTTGGTTTCGGCACCTAGGTCAACAGACTTCTTCCTCGAAGATTCCAGTTTTAGTTTTGATATTTTATCGAGAATAGGAGTTAAACCACTCTTCACTTTTGAAGCTGAATTGTCTTCAGACACTACTGATTTCACTGAACTATTTATGCGGAAACTCTGAAAAGTTTTAGTCAAGCTGAATTTCTAATTGGAGGTCTCAGGGACCTCTAATATCGGGGAGAGATCCTTTGTAAATGCAAGCCGAGTTTTCATTGAAGGGGTCTGAAGTTGCTTTTTTAATGGTTTCAGTTATGGATTTCCCTAAAAGTATTATGCATTAATAATTACCTTAGTATTTTCAATGGTTTTCTAACTATAATTACTGGTTTTCGATGACTACTTTGACCCCCTTAGGACTTTTGGTCCAAGAATTTAGATTGGAGTGCTGACAAGTTTCTTTGGCGTCTAGGATATTTCTTAAACCCCTATCCTACCTTAGGTCCTATAAAGCTTTTCATTACAAAATGGCTAATTGCTTACGAAGTTGACTTAGCCATACCGAATTTTCCATTTTTAATATTTCCAACCTTTTAATTACAATTTTTAGAAAACCCTAAGTCAAATGAATTTGAAACCTTCTCTAATTATTCCCCAACATTTTCAATTTTTCCAGATGGAAGCTCTCTGAGAATTTTGAAGTTGAAGAATCAGAACATTGATCCATTTTGAGGAGCATTTGTCCATACAAAAGTTTGTCATCGCTAGCGAGGATCATGCTATCATTTTGCAACCTTTTTTATCGCTTCTGTAATTTTGCAGAATCTCGATGCATATCTTTAATGTTGAAGCTCCATTACTTTGAGGGCATCGAGTCCGATCGGAAGTTGCTCTCATCAACTGAAATGATAACTGCATCCTCATATAAGAACTGAGCCAACAACCTGCTAATCCAGAGCCTCTTCTCATTGAAGTTCGGGTCTCTATACTTTGTATTAGCAGCCTGAGTTTTCCCATATCTTAGATGGAACTTATCTCACAGAATCTTTTGAAGAGTGGTAACGCAAGGTACCTTAAGTAGCTTACACTCTGGCTTGTTTGAGCCAGGTTTAATAAATAATTATGAAGCTTCTATCCTGTAACTTCGTAAATTCCGTTCTGTTTTAGGTAGGCCTGGATAGAATCAAGCAAGAGCTAGTTCCCACAAACCCCTTTTCTACCCACTTTCTTTTGTGGTTCAGGATCAAGAATCTTATGCTTGACCTCGTACTTAAACTTTTCGATAGTCTTATATACAACATCCACATCCATCCTCAATTTCTTAGCCACTTGACGAGGCTTTAATTGTTCGTTATAGTATAGATTAATAACCTCTAATTTCTTACATGCGAGCTTAGCTTCTCTTTTCTTCAAAAAAGGATTGCTACTTAACTTCTAGGATTTGCCTTTTTATTTCATTGTCTCGTTGAGAGCATCTATTAAATTTTGACTGCCTCTAAGAGCTCCTCGTTACTCATTAACTTTACATCCTCCTGTAATATTATTGCTTGTGTCGCTTCCTTAATTATTCATAACTGGTTTATTCCTGATTCTGGCAAGTCGAAAACTTTGAAGGTAAGCTTCAAGGAATTTGCAAAGCTCATCATCATTTTATATGTAACAAACATCAACATTGCTAGCTAAATATTCTTGAATTTTTTCTTAAGGAAGTTTTATGATTGCTCCACCTGTAAGCTTCTAGATTTGTACAGGGACTTCACCACTGTTTAGCAGTTATCCAGAATTGTATGTGAACTTTGTTGACTAAATAACGTTTGGGAATAATTTACCAAGCACGACAGGAGTCCATTTAACAATAGATTTCTCTTAAGCCTTAACTTTGCTTGGCTTGATTTCAGTCAGGGCATTAGTGATGAGAAACTCGTCGCTCAATATTGAATTCTGTGAGCAAGAAACTCCTGAATAAGACGCATCCTTAGACTCTTCTTAAGTGTGCTATTATATTTGCTGCCTAGGGGTATTAGTTCTTTAGTCCCTCATTTATTATTAGCTTTTATCTTTATAGCTAAGCTTAATCAAAATTATTTAATTAAAATTATTAAGGATATTTGGATACATTGTTTATAATTCTATTAAAAAGAAACAATGACACATCACTCTCTCATTGGAAATGTAAAATTCAAACTCATACCGACAGATATTGATAAGATTATTTATGCTTACAAGGAAGGAGACTCTGCTCTTGAAATTGCATAGCTCTACACTCTCTAATACTAGAGTCATAAAGCGCCCCTTTGTACTTTTTCAGGTACAGTATTTGAGTTCTTATGTTCTCATGACTCTGAAGGGATCAAGTTGTTCATCTGTTATCTTGATAGCCTTATAAAAAACAAACCCTAGTTGAGAAGCCGTACTTTCAACTCTTTGTGAAGATTGTCTATGCGATTTTCTTAAATAAGCTCTAGAGCCCCTTATTAAATACAACTCCGACAAAGTAGTTAACACTTGTTTAGCTGGACCCTGTAATTTTCTAAGATATGGTCGACAGTAAATCCTTAGATGGAGTCCAATTTGAATTGATTGAAGCTATACAAAACAAGGAACTTACTTAGAGGCATACCCGACTTTAGAATCTTAAGTATCCAAAATATAGGAAAGGAGAAAAATTTTACATACCCCAATCAGATAGACAAAACGTTTGCTCTGCTGACTTAGAATTCCTTATCCACACTGTTAAAGCCCAAGATGTTTAAAATTGTAAGCTCATAAAAAGAAGAAGTTTCCAGTTTCGATGACTTGATTAAAGATTAAGAAGTTGACAATCCAGAATATATAAATATATCTTGGAAGATGATTTAGACAAAGATATTGGAGATGGTAACTATATCTCTAATTAGGATGATTATAATCGAAGTATGCAATTTAAAACTCTTGACCAACAGTGATATTTTTTAGTAAGAAGTAAATAAAGACCAAAAGTCCTAATTGATTTTGAGTTAAATGAAAAATAACAGCAAATCAAATATCAACCCTCTTTTCTCGTAAGAAGAAGATAAAGATCATCTTGAAGAACTGGAGAACAACTTAGACCTCAATACGTTCAATTAAACTGTGAGAGGCATTTCAGATTACCAATATTCGCAGTAGCGATTACCAAATCAAGAAGGACAGATGATTTAATTATACCAAGAAACTCAAATGTCAGATTACCAAAGTAAAATTGAAAATTTTTAAACTAAGCCACGCACTTGGGAAGAATAATAGATTTTAATAAAAGACTTAATACACAGCTTCTTAGAAATTGTCAAGGCAAGCCCTTACTGTAATTACTGGTTTTGCTAAGCCACTTATAAAAACACCAGGTTAAGATTCTTTGATGAGTTGAAAGTTTTTACTTCTAACATAGAAGAACTGAAGGAACAAAGAGAAATCATGCAAGAAAATCGGAAAAGCAAATCGAAAATTTCAAGATAAGTGAGCAATCAGAGCAAAGAAAAATTATCATATGAACAGCTGCGACTGAAGAAAACTTCAGGCATGATAACTCCAAATAAATACCACGAAATTAAAGAAAATAAAGAGCCAATTGAATAACAAAAGCAACCACAGAAACCATCAAAGCCCACAGCCATTACCAAGGATTTCAAACACGGTTCTGAGACTAAAAATTATGGAAGAGTGGAAGATAATAAGGAGAAGAAGTCACTCTCCCGCTTATACGTATCGCCACTATTGAATGAGGATAGTGAGGAAGATACAATACTCCATCGCTTTCACATAATTGATTTCCCTCTTCCAAGTTTCACAGATAGCGAAATAGTTCATATTAAGAGCACTCTTGGCTATGCTGTCAAACTCTATAAATACATTGAAAACGACTGCGACTCATATAAAAAAGCTATGTTCACAGGATCACCTTTTTTTCAATGCAATAGACATCGCCTTATGCATACCTCCTTTAGGTATCAAGTTTCTCCAGGATCAAATAAAACCAAATTCTTTCAGAATAGAAATTACAAGTAGGCCTTCAACACAGATTATTATTTCAAGCCAGAAATCTGCAATTAACCCGAAAACTACTCATACGCCAACGAACTTCTCGGGCTGCTTAATATACTCTGTGATGGTCCAGTCTACAATGATTTGAGAGCCACCTTTATGATGCTGGCTGCATTTTATTCTTCTGAGCCTGAATAAATAACAAGTGACTACTTTCTGAACCCTTTTAATTTCCCTTTAAGATAAGTGCTCCATGCTCTGGTCTTCAATTATAAGTTGCAGCCTTTTAAAGTCACAATATTCCATGAGGTAGATTATACAAAAAACAACTTGTCAGCCTTTCCATCGATATTTGAACTTAGCCATAAGAATCTAAACACTCTTAGTGAACGCGTCTATGGAGAGGGCTCTGTGGTTATCGAGGTTGTTTATTTTCATGATAATAATCCAATCCCTCGGTCTGAGTTTGTGGTGTTAAGGGAGGACGAAGACTACTTTTTTGTTGCCATGTCAATGAAGAGAGGGATCATTAAAATACCCTAACTTTTCACCAATCAAAAAGGCAAAGAACAGGAATATGTTATTAACTTGATCGATGAAATCCTGGATGATGAGGCTTTTTAAATTGGGCTTAACATGCCATTTTAGCTGAGGTTTTATTCGGTAACTTTATAAGACACACCTCCTCCCACCACTATTTTTGGAACCCCTGCGAGCTACTAATACAGACTTAGAAACTTTTGGGTCAAGTTTTTTAATTGGTAAGTTTTGTTATTATTTAACTTTTGTAGCTACAATGTTACAGAGCTGGAATATTGCGTTGCAGATATTTCCAAAGAGGAAAAGTATATGTTCATGCTTGTCGATAAGATGGT
>ARYC01019409.1:0-30711 GCA_000711775.1 Oxytricha trifallax | reverse complement strand
TTCTTGACTTGTCATTTAAATGAGCAATCTTAAGTCTTGAGGAAGTTAGAGGTTGAGATACTCCAGAGAGTATTGATGCCATTCATGGAACACCTCCTAATTTCTATATTAACAACATATTAAAAGTTCATTGAGTTTACCTTGTAGTGATCCAGTCATACAAGTGAGCATTTGTATCTACCAGTTCTTTGTCTAAATCTTTAATAAAAGCCTGGGTAAATTTCCTTCAATAATTAAGCAATAAATCTGGAATGCCATGCTAAAAGTTTGCACTTTGATCAGTGCTTCTTGTTAAAACCAACATCAAATCGATGATTTATGCTCTGATTTCGATAATGAAATATGGATCATAATTGAAGGGTTTAGCTTCGTTTAGTATGATTTTTTCCTTAAGCTGGCTTACATGATGCTCTATAGAAATTCTATTTGTGAATAATATTACCTGCACAAGATTGAGGGTCTTGATCTTCTTATTGCAGCCCCTTTAGAGTATTAATGACATTCACCAGTTTTATCATTTCATCAGCTTCTTAAGTAACCATTCTGCATGCATCCACATCCTCATCTTTGTAGTCAACGTCACTAGCATACTCGTATGTGAGAGCGCTAGACTAAATCATCAAATAATCGAGCTGCCGTTTTAGGTCGACTACAGCATAAAGCAATTCTTTGCCTGAATACCTATAAATTATTAGATGAGTGAAAATCTTACCAGCTAAAGATCCTTTGGAAAAATTCTCGAGCTAGAATGTGGGTGTCTGTCTTAGCCCCCAAGAATGTAGTTACAGGAGTCAAGTCACGCTCACAGCCATATATTTTGATGGTGAACACAGTCTTGAGTCCTGAAAGAGCCCCATCGTCATTCATCAACTCCAAGATAACACTCATGATCACCTCCTCTTAGTCATTCTCATCCTTGATAATCACTGGAAATCTGGTTACTTTCTGTCTGCTTGACATGAGCAGCATTTGTCCATCTTTGTCAATTCTTAAAACTGCAAAGTGACTTTATGGAATAGGGGAGTCTGCAAACATGTAGATCAGCTCAACTATCAAAGTTCCATGTCGGTCCTCAAAGAAAGGCTTAAATATTTTATTGTTGAGACTGATAAACCTGCAAATACTCTGCATCCTGTACAAGTCGTAATCAAATACATCTTTTTGAAATAGAAGAGCAACTTTGTAAACTTCTAAATTTGCAATCAAATGCACACCAATTTAAGACGGAAGTGAGTGGAAATCTCAGGGGATTTAGGAAGTAATCGTTCAAGAACTATTCAGGTTTCATCTCAAGCAATCCGCAAACCATCATTGAGAATGCTAAAGTATTGGCGAACATACGAGCATCGTTAAGTATAGCCAATAACCCCATAACTTCAGTTAGGTAAAAGTAGCCATTTGGATCATCTCGAAGTGAGCTCTTGAAAATGCAATTGGCGTTGAATACCATTCCTCTATTTCTATTCTAGAAGGCATTCATCTTGAAGCTATTTCTTTTGCATTAGGAGTAGTGAGGAGTATACATAAGGCGATAATCTGATTCTTCAAAGAAGGGAGAGCCTAAGTACTTGATCTGATAGGCACCTTAAAGCTGCTGAGTAATGTGATCGTAACAGTCAAGCAAGTAAGTTTTCATACTACCCAGCTAGTAGATTTAGGCTTCTCTGAAAGCTTTTGGCCTGGCCTTTACGTACTCAAAGCGTAAGAAGGGCTGATCCTGAGGATATTTCAATAAAGCAGTCGAAGTTATCATGTTTCCAGAGGTCTTCATTTGTTCAACTGTGCGTTTGTTCAAAAATTGGAAAGTCAAACGTTTTGGCTTTTCTTGAGTGAACGTTTTCTTGGATTCTTCAAGCTACTAAACATCCTCAGTTCCAACGTCGATGGTTTGCTCTTTCTTCTCTGACTTGGATCTCTCTCTCTGGCTTACTTTTGATTGACGGATCTTTACCTGCTAGTCTTTGTATGCCTACACCTCAGACTAGAATTAAAGTGAATTTCTATTGAGCACAGTATCATCAAGTTTCACACTTGATTTAAACTTATTAATAAGTTTTTCAGTAGCCTCTTAATCAATTAGTGGGAAGTCTTTAAACTTGCTATTCTGATCATCATCCTGAGAAGTGAAGACTTTAAAGTAGTCGCCTTATTAACACGATTAGTTATAATTATTGAGAAATTAGCTAATAAACTAGCTTATTGATTTCTTTCGTTCATCGTAACTAGTTTTACTCTGAGTTGACAACAGAAGCTAATTCTCATACTTTTACAGAAGTTACTTGGAAGTGTTGCTGATATCCTGTAGAGTTCTCAATTAATCTGGCAGAATACGGACATTGCTGTTTATCAAACTTGATATAAAATCTTAATTTGTAGTAACCAGAAGTTGAGATAATTCAGTAGAGAATCTGGTTTCTTATAGAATTTATGAGTCTGTCATTTTTTTGAATGTAGTCAACAAGTCCTTTATTTCGAAAGATTCTGGGTTCGTACCATTGCCATTACTCATGCATTGATTATTGAGCCCAAGCATGTTCTAACTGTGCATCGAATTTTGCAAATTTGGAGCTTAAATGGATAAGTTGGTCTGAACCATAGGCTATTGAGCTTGAGGTTTTTAGCCTTTTTCAATCTGCCGTTTCACGATAAAGTAATTTTTAACGCGCTCTTCGTATTCATTCCTGCCTTCGAAATGAAATTATTGTACAAGTTCAAGCTCAGCCGGGGGGAAGTGCTAAGAGATATCCGCTGATGTAAGCAACATAAATTTGGAGGCTATGCTATTGTCTTATAACGAAGTATCCACATCCACTTTAAAATAGGAAAAGTCCTTGTTGAAAGTCGACTAAACATTTTTCATCATAGCAGATGTGGTATAGCCCATGTTTTTCTGGATTTTGTTCATTCTCTGAACCATATCTACAAAGCTCTTAAAATGAGTATCCCTATCAATTGTCAATTTGTACTGATCTTAAACAGAATTTAGTGCTGCCAAATCTTTCAGACTTCCTTAGGTAGCATGTTTAGGTTATTGAACTATACAGTCATAAGCTCTCTTTACAATTTTGAAAGTCTAGGTAAACTGATGCTGATCTTTACTAGTTAGCCTGTTTAGTTGAACCATAAGAATCATGCTCCAGTAGTCATCACAGAACAGAAGAAATGTTAACAATGTGCCCTCGAACATTATTTTGGATTAGGATTTGCCTGCCTTCTGAATCTTGATTTGTGTATGATGGAGTATTTGGAATGCACTTCCTCCCTTTTAGAAAATCTCTTCAAGTTGCTATGGGTTGGTCAGATCAAAGTAGAATTTCATTGGTAAAGACACTCTATGAAAAGTGTTATCAATCGGCTCTCGATTGATGTCGTCCGACATTGGCTGCATTGGTAGAATTTTATAAATTAATTATAATTTAATCGTTGTTTTAACAGATAAGTTAATTAAACTATTATTATAAAACTGTAAATAATGAAAGCAACTCAAAGTAAAAAACTCTCATGCCAATACTCCGACAAGGGTTAATAATCTTAGTAAGAATAATCGCTCACCTCGATCGTCAGCGACGATCATCTCAGCCAGCACTCCTTTGAAAGCATTAAGTAGAGTTGAGTCAAGATTTAAGACAAGCAAATCAAGCAAATCATAAAGTGGGGACCTGTAATTTTGGGGAAGAATTTCGTTCAAGTGGTTGCACCAGCTAAGTATTCGTATAATACGGGAGCTCTCGTCAACTCTGGTGAAGTTCCTCCTCAAGTGGATTCTTTATAAGGAGGGTTAATCATTAAGAGGCCTTTGGATGGTATAGATTCTTACTTGAATGACGTGATTGATATCAAGAGTATGTATGACGATGATTCATTGTGTCAATTTCTGGAGCAGTTCTTGAGTCAATTTCGCAATTCAAAGCAGGTTAGTCAAATAAATTAAGATTTAAGAATCATTCTAATATAATGCTAATTTAGAAACCCCAGTCGATTTAAGAAGGATAGCCAGTGCAGTTGATATAAACAGGTTTACTCTCTCTTATACAGAATAGAATGTAGCTAAACCATGAATTACCGAAGGATTGTAATCCATACCTAAAACCTTGAGAAGCAAAGCTTGCACATAAGCGACTTGAGATAGTAAGAATGTATATGGAAGATGAGTTGAAGCCAAAGTAAATTTCGAAGAAGTTGCGAGTGACAGCAGAGTTTGTATCAAGAACTGTTGAGAAGTTTAAGCATGAGATGAAAATCAAAATATTGCATCCTTAAGAACCAAAAAAATCTGGCAAGAGGAGGGAGAGAGATAATGAGCAGCTGGTTGCTGCTGTTGGTGAATACATTGAAGAGGTTGGGATTTATCAGTGCACTGGAAGAAATATTCATAATTTATTGCAAGAAATGAAGACAAGCTCGCCATCAAAGTATCCATTCAAAGTGCCTTGCATCTCAACGATTCACAAAATTCTCAAGAAGTAGTTCCATTTGAAGTTTGGTAAGACAGAAGCTGCGAATGTCAAATATAGAGATCCTGCTTATAACAGCAAACGCTTATGGGTGAGTCGACTGCTATCATAGTTTCTAAGAGAGGATGCAGTAATTATATCAGTGGATGAAAGCAACTTCAGGTCTGACTACTTGCCTCCTAAGCAGTGGGCTCTAAATTAGAAGAGTATTCTGGGTAAGAGGAAGAATAAAGTTACCAAATCGAATCGCAGTCAAGAAGTATAGTAGAATCATCGCAGGCGATAAGGAGTTGCAGTATGGAGGGATGCTGCTTGGAAAGCAGTCGAATGGTGAATATTCTTAGAAATCATCTTATTCATTGGATGCAGTTTCATCTATAAGATCAAACGATTTACCTGCTTAAAATGTTTTTAAAGGTATCAATCTGTATTACGTCAATAGTGCAAAGGATTTCGTAATCATCCAAACTTCATTCAATAATGTAGAGTAAAGCTAAAGCCAATTTCAAAACCCCATTCTAGTACCAGTACTTTAAATAAGTTGGCTAAACAATCGATTTTAAAGAAATCCTAGAAATCATCAAGCAGCTCTAAAGTAAGCCATTCCTTAATAGTTTTGATTTACTATTTTACAGAAGTCAGGCATTTTACAAACTCCACCTCGTTAGAATTTGAAAGCAAAGTAGTAACTAAAGTAGGATCTATCCCCCATACTTGAAGTTGAAGATACTCCCAATTACCAATCGAGTACTTTGAAGAAATTCAGAAATTTGAAGTTGCAGAGCACTGCAAAGAAAGTCACTTCAGATGATGAGCAGATCAAACGAATTCATTCAGGGCTCACGCCATTGATTGACAAGGTGTCAAAATTAAAACTGTAATCAACTTTAAAGAAATCAAGCAGTTCGCTATTGAGTTAGAGATAGAGAGAAGTTGTTCAGCTCACTCCAAGAAAGCTGTCGCTATCAGTTTTGAGCAGCTCGAATATTGATGAGAGTAAGTATACAAAAGATAATTTGAAGGTTGATGGTTGTTGCATGATGATAGTATCTGATAAAATCGTTCTGTTCTTGATAATGCCAAACTATCATACTCAGCTTAGTTTGAGCGATTACTTATCTTTGATAACTTCAAGAATGAGAGAGATGCAAGTTGAGATGTGAACTCTGGAAATTATACTATGATTGGAACTATTATGATAGATGAAGATACCCTGAAGATATCTCTTGGATTGCATGGTTCCGCGCTGAGGTTGTATGGCTCCAGGTTGTATGGTTCCTGGTTGTATGGATCCGAGTTGTATAGATCCATGTTGTATGGCTCCACCCTTAAGTTGTATGGTTCCACCCTTGAGTTGCATGGTTCCACCCTTGAGTTGTATGGTTCCAGTTCTCACAAATTCAACAAGTCTCATTTCAAACCACTAATCATGATGCAAACTTCCATCAAACTTCTAAGATTATAATTCAACTACCGTCCTAAAACCAATTTAACTTTACTTATAGATCACCCATCACAAAATCATAACCAATAAGAAGAATCCAAAGAATGTGATCAACCCTGTGTATATATTCTAGATCAAAGTCAGATTAATCTCAATTATAAGCCAATCTCTCAGTATCGATAGGAAATGCTCTCCAATTTAGGCGATTATGGTTTGAGAGCAAGACAGTTGTCGATTGCAAAGTAAACAGTGAAGAGATAACAGTACTCTATGGGTTTGATAGCAGCGATAGCAGTTGATAGAGTGATATCCACTCAAATAATTGAAGGAGCATTCGATTCAGTGCTATATGAAAACTTTATATATCAGACGCTGAGAAGTATAAGAACTGACAAAGATCTATGCAACAAGAAGGTGGTGCTTTTAATGGATAATGCCATAATTCACAAGTATTCTGAGATGCTTGCGACTGCTCGTCGCTTCAAAGTCAACTTACTCTTCAACGCAGAATACTCGCCCTGGCTCAACCCAATCGAACAGTTGTTTGCTGACATCAAGAAGAACCTCAAGCAGCAGAACATCAACAGCAAGTAAGCATACTCTCATAACAAACTTATAGAGTGCAGCTGGTCAAGCGCATCCAAGAAGTAATCAAAAAATGAGCGAGGATGATGTTCGAGGACTATGGGCATTCAGTATCAAGAAATGGATACATACTCTGAGGTATGGCTTTGTATGAGATTCTACTCAAAAACAAGAATTGCATCATACATTGAAATTTCTATAAGCGCTTATACCTAATGCATTGTCATTTTTACTGCCTATACTATTACTGCTGCTATTACTCCTGTTATTAATACTGTACTTAAAATTAATACATAAATGCACGAGGATCCCTGAAAATCGCAGTTTTCATAAGTCTGCTCAAACTATTATGAAGTTTTGACGAGTGGCATCAAATTCTGCCTCTACTCCACTCTATATAGCAAATTTCTATGCACTCAAGGTATACACCAGAGGAGTTGAGCAATTTAGGCTGAAATTTGACAAAAATTTGTTCAAAATCAAATATTTCAAGAATTGAATGGGTTGGTGAGAGAGGAGCTGCTCTGAGCATCATGCTATCCAGTTTGATAGGAATATAGCAAAAAACTAGCGAATTCGCAACTTCCTCTCGATATTTTTGACCAGCTGAGATTAGCAGGTACTGCTGGAGCATTGAACTTTATGACGACCAAATTTTTCACAAAATTGACCAGCAACAACGATTTTCAAGATTTTTGACCACCATGCTCCAAATTTGGCCTGGTCACCGCATATTTGTGAAAAGTGACACATAACACTAAATTCAGACTAAAAACTGCGATTTTTTGAGATTTTGACCACTACTCTGGTCATTTTGGTTCAAATCAAGCACTCTGGTCACTTTTAGAGAGAATCTCAACTTTTATCTCTACTCTGGTCACTTGTAATAAAAAAATGTACTTTGGCCACTTTTTTGACCACTCTGCTCAAATAGGAGAGACAAAAATTCAAAAACAGAAATTTTGACCATGAATAGTAAAGTTGGCCATTTTGACTGAAAATACAGAATTTGGACACTTTATAAGAGTTCAATATGATGCATGTCGATTTTGACACAAAAACCTAATAAAATTTGCTAATTTAGTGAAAAATATAGCAAAGTTGCCACTTTTCGCATATAAGATAAAAAGCATAGTAAATGAGCAGTAATTATATATTTAATAAATTTTGAATTTTTATTTTTGCATTTCCCCGATTCAATTGTATTTTATCAATATTAAAATAGAAATTAATTTCATAAAAATGAGGGAGCTTATTAATCTTTAAATTAGTATTGCATAATAATTTAGTTCTTCGTTCACCAAGATGAGGACTTCAAGCAGAAAAAGTAAGCTCTAAAAGAAACAATAGATATGATAAAAGAAAAAGAGTCTAAACCCACCAATGCAATTTTCAAGTCAAAAGTATCACGATTTGACTAATAAAATATGAATAATTTAGCTAATAAATACGAAATCAATGCAGGTAATTATCTAATGGAAATTCAAACGAAAATGATGATTTATAAGAGAAAACTGGGAAACTAAATAAATAGTGAAGAGAAAACCGGATAGAAAAGTTCAGACAATGGGATATTTGGGAAATATGATAGCAAAAACAAGCCAGGATTTAACTCATAAAGGTTTGTTTAGGAAAAGACCCAAATAAATAAGAATGCTACTCCTGGACCTGGCTTCTTTTAAATATTATATATAATTATCAAATAAATTAGAAATAACTAAAACCACATTAATTAAATTGGTTAGAAATTATTTTTTAATAATATTTGATATTGATAAGTAATTCTTTTGAAGAATTCTTTAAGCAATTTAGTTTTACAAAACTTAATGAATTTTAAATTAAAGATCAAATATTATTGTTTCAAATAAGAGAAAAATAGAATTATTTAAAAAGAGGGCTCAACTTCATCTAAAATAATTAAAGATTAGTGATCAAGAGAAATTAGTAGAATAAAAGTTCAATAATTCTGAATCATTATAAATTAATAAATACGATTTTAATACTTCAGTTTTTAATATTGAAAATATATTTGAATTATGCTTCTACACCAAATTTGATGGTCCTTAATTAGGCTACGATAAGTCAGTATCCTCAAATATTCAAGCCTCGGGTGCAGTATCCGCTTTTAAAACCACTAATAGATAGGTAAACTCATATTTACCCCAACAAAGTGAGGATGAAAAGACTTTGGGCCCCGGGGCATACATACAAGAACAACCATTTACCAAAAAGAGTTATAATGTTTCTCTTCCGCCAAAAAAATTTAACTAATATTTAATATAAACATAAAAAAGCAATACTTATATTTATTGATTTCTTAACAAAGTTTTTCTTTACCTTAATCTTAATAAAATAAGAAATTCAAGACTTATGATTAATAAAGAGCATATTCTTAGTTACCAATCCCGTTATTCACCATTAGAAATTATCTTATTTATTGGCATCTAACGTACTATCTTTAAAAATATTAGTTTTTCTTTTCTATGGTCTAGGTATTCTTGGAACACTTTTTAAATTACTTTATCCCCTATTTAACTATAATTCTCTCAGCTTTTTAATACCAACCTAACTCTAAAATTTAAATTTATTGCTTTATCTCTATAGTTTGGAAGTTTTATCAAAGTAATCCTTGCCTAAATCGAAATCTTCGATGATTAAATTTTGGCTCTCCATTGAACTTGAAACCACATATTTTCTAGGGGAGAAACGTCTTTATTTTATATGGGAGGTTTGAACTTATTGGACTTTTCTAGCTAGAATATTATGAAAAATATTTAAGGATTTGTGCATTAAGCTTAAATACTGCATTTTTTCATTCTAAAAATAAAAAAGTAAATTTTAAGGAAAAAACTATAATTAATCTATTCAATTTTGCTCTTTTCGTTAAATAAAACTGGCCTACTGCCTAATATTATTATAAATAATAAAATAAAAGTAAAATAATAATTTTAGATTCAAATCTCCATTCGTAAGACCTATTGTATTAATTTTAGATTTAAAAGCATGACCATCTTACAGGATAGAATATAAGAAATTATTATTAATTTTAGCCATATCCGAATATTTAGCTAAAGGATTTAATTATATAGGTAGAGCCATTTAGAAGATGTGATCTAATAAACAATGGGAAATCTTTTATAACACTAATTTAAAATATAAAGCTATTATAATATTATCATACATATTATAAGGTTTACGCTAGTCTTTTCTTTGATAGTAAAATTGAATCTTAAAATATATAGCTAAACTATTTGTTGTAAATGACTAACTTTCTAGTCCATTCAAGTATTGTTGGAATACATTTGAATTTGGGAAATTAATTTAAATTAAATAAATAAATAATTAATCAAATTATTGGCAGTTAATGTTGGCTAATTTGAACGACCTCGGGCTCATTCGATGCATAATTCAAATTAACTGGACTTTATTATTGGCGGTACAATTTTAATGCATCCATGGAGCGAAATAACTTGGGTTTAGTTAATAGCCTCTATATTCATTAAATCATACCCTCACATTAAAGTTAAGTTAACTCGCTCAAGAGATGCGATAAATAGTACCGCCAATATTAAAGTTCAGCTAATTTTGAATTTTGTATCGAATGAGCCCGAGGTCGTTCAAATTAGTAAACTTTAACTGCCAATAATTTGATTAATTATTTATTTAATTTAAATTAATTTCCCGAATTCGAATGAATTTTACAATAATTATTTTCGGAGTGGTTACTTCCCTTTCCTTTTAAAATCTCTCCTTCTTAACTACATCATACATCGGTAGTACCTTTTCCAAGACTTTCGCTATTGATTCTTATGAATACTGGCATCGTAAAGCTGCTTGACAACCTAAGATTTCTCTTAATCGATTGAGGGTGCTTCAAATTTCACAACCCTTTTATTCGTACTTTTATCCCTATAGATTAAAGGAATCATATCAAAAGCTCTATCTTTATTAGATTGACTATATTAGGTTTAAAACATGGTCTACTCTATTTTACTCATAGAACGATTTTTCAAGGTGTTCTCTTTTGTCAAAGAATTTTGTGTAGACATGGATCCTTTGATAAGATGACTAAATAAGCAAGTAGTATTTTAACTGCCAACTAAAGATGTAACATGCTTGATGTATATTATCTTTGAGAGAGCAACCTTCTTTTATTTTGGTTATTCTGAGGTTTCTATTCTGGTCTAGTATATACCTCCATAACTAAATCTCTACATTCAAGGTTAAAATTACTATCATCGTTCATATGCTCTATTTGTTTTTTATTATCTTTAATTATATCGTTCATTTTATCTTTTAATATTGTGTAAAATTTAATTTTATAATTTCAATTTGATAATTGTTAATTAGTTTTTAGTGTTTCTTATTATCATTTAGCAATAATTTCAGTGCTTTAATATGTGCTTAAGAATCATTTTCACTAATCTGTTAAAGATACTGTTCATTTCTTTATAGGTTTGATGATCTAAGTAAGTTTGATTTGGTAAGAAAAAGAAATAGACTTTTCCTATTAATGTTGCTTATTTAACTGTTTTACTTTGAATTTAATTAAGTCTTGAGTGATACTAAAATTCAACAGCAGTTAGTTTAAAAAAGTTTGCTAAGTTTTCGTATTTACTTTTGTATTATGAGATTTAGAGAAGCTTTCAAGCTTCTAAGTGATATTTTTGTCTTTCAAAGATTTTTCTCTCAAAGATAAAAACATTGTTTTATTGTAAATATACTAAGCATTCATCTTTGGTGGATGGATTGATTCTACGAAAGAGTTGGAGGACTAAATTTGTTGCTAGAATGTCTCTTTATAAGTTAAATTTAGAGGACTTAATAGAATGATTGAATAGCAAAGCTTCTTCTAATTAATTGGATTTAATACTTATAATAGAGGAGCTCTTTTATCTATATTTTTAATAAATTATAAAAGTACTAGAAATACACAGCTTAGAAATGAGATTCTTACCTTTTTTTGTTTAAATGTTTTTATATTTATTTAGCTAAAAGACTAATAAAATTTGTGATAAGAAGATTGTAATAAATAATTAAAACAATTCATTAATTAATTATAACTACTTCTTAAAATTATTTGGTTTTTGAGCAGTGTTAAATCTAAAATACTCTCTGATATTTACAAATTATATTTAGAAATTATAGAAACTTCAATTTTTAACCTCCTATTTCTACACTTTCCTTTATCTCGTTCTGTTTTGGTAGTTTATAATTTTCTATTTTTGCCATATAAAATAATGATTTCTCAGCACTTTTATGAAATATTCTAAAATTCAAAGTTTTTCTTCTTATTTTGATAGCAAAAGTTCTATAGAATTTCCTTTTAATTCTTGAAATTTTCTTTAATAACTGTATGAGAAATTTATAATTGAAAACGCAAATGGTAATTAGGGAGGTTTAATATTTACTTGACATATATAAACATAATTGAGACTTTAAAACATTAAAAATTAATTAAATGTTCAGATGGTTTTGATTATGATTCAAATCAGCATGACAAGGGTTCAAACCCCAGAGCATTAATTATTTTTTAAAACTAATAAGTAAATTATTTGATTAAAAAATTGGTATTTAGTATAAATATTTTGATTAAACATTACATTCTTCTTATCACAAATTATTTTAGTCTTTTATATAACAAAATTTTCTCAAACAGAGTTACATATAAATTATAGAGAAATCTAATTTTTAAGGAAATTTATTTTTATTTCCTTGTTTTTTAATTTTTATAGCTGACTGACACTTTTCCCAATTATATAAATAAGCATGTATATAAGGAGTGCCTATAGGTCTTACATTAAGTTTGATTCTGCTCCCTATATTATTCGAAGTGAAATCTGTTGAGTAATCCATATATAGATGATTTATACTTTTTCATGGGAAGATTTGAACTATATTCTTCGATTATATTTAAGAGATAATTATCACAACTACAGATCCGAATATCTAGTGATAAAATTTAACTTTTTTTCATGGAGACTGCTAATATTGTGTAACTGAGCTTTAAAAGATTCAGGATCAATAACTTTTGATACTCTCATATTATTACTCAAATTCAAGCTCTGTTTCGGCAATAATTTGCTTTCTTACTTAATCAATTTATTAGAGGCAAAATTTTATTCAACATTACTCTTAAATCTCTTAAAAATCGCATTTCCAAAGCAATTCGAGATTACTCTTTTGATGCTCTCATTATATCATATTTGAAGCTACTTGGCTAGATTGGGTATCTATGACTTCCTTGTCTTGAATTATGTTCCATTGAATCGTTCTTGCTTGATTAACTCTCATCTTAACTAGTAATCTAATCAAGCTCATTTAAGTTTTTCTCATTGAGATCTTCAATAATCTAAATTTTTAGCCCGTTTGAGTTCCTGTCATACTTTGAAGATTATTTTTCTTTTTTATGAATACCTTTCTTTTACAAGATCATTTTTGTTTTCAAAATTCTTTTAATTTTTAGCAGCTATGAGTCTATTATAGCTCTCTTATCGCTTTCACTTATGTAATAAGTCAAACGTCCCAAACTTTTAACTATCATATTTTAGGTGAATCATTTTCTGGAGCAAATCTGTCTCTGGAATTGTGCTAGAAATCTCTCCGTCATCCTTAAAATCCTAAATCTACCCTAACTATCTAAAATACTTTTAGAGCTTCTTATATATTATTAGATTTTTAGTGTCTCCATTAAAAAAAAGTCATAGTTCTGTGATGCTTGTCAGCAATAGAGCTTTGTGTGTTAGTAGGCTGATGTTTATTTTTATTACTAATGATTACTTTTTAAGCTTAGTCTGTTTATTTTTGGCTTAATTGATTATAAGATTATGAATACTTTTACATCAATGATGGCGTGTTACTATATCTCTTATTCAAAATAGAATCATAGTTATAATTTATTTTTTAGTTGCTAAAATTTTTAAATGCACTATTAATTTTGCTGCTATTCTGCATAGAATTTTAATTAGCTTAGCTGTTTTATTTATTAATGTTCAACGAACTACTCTCTTAATTTGTTCTACTTCTATCATTCACTGAGGAATCATTAACTCATAATGACTATTCCCTATAAAGTACTCATTTTCCTTAGAATATGTTAGGTAGGGGAAGGGCTTCTGTTTTTGTTAGAGTTATCTTGATTAAATTAATTAATCAATCCTTATCTTTGCTCAGTGTTAAAGCTATGTTAAATCTCTTTAAAATTAACCCTTTATTTATCCATTTTTATTTAGTTTTATTTTGATTCCTTCAATAAATTAAATTATATTTAGAGAATCATAAATCCATAGAATAACATATTAATAAATTCATTATTACGTAATAATTAAATTATAACTTAAGTTTGAGGTATGTTTCTTATCATTTATTCTAAATTTTTTATCTAGGAGTATAAATAGATGTTACATGCTAGAGTGATGAGCTCTAACCCTGCATTTAGATCTTCTGTTTTGTATTTGTATTTAAGCTTAGACTCATTACCATCATAAACTTCCTATCTATAAACTTTCGATATCTTTACTTCTGATTGTTCTTAAAAATATCATTATTTTAGCGATGGCTATAATTAATAGTATTTTGATTAGAGGATTGAAATTTTTTTGCCAAACCCAAATTTCTAGTTTCTTCATTAATTGATTAGTAATTTTAAAGTTAGTTGCTGCTTTAGATATTTATCTCTGTAATATTCTTATACTTGCTGAATGAGTCACCTTTTTTATGTCTCATTTGCCTTTAACTTACTAAACTGCCATTTAAAGAGTTCTTAGCTCTACGTTCTTTAATGGAATCAAAAGAAGAATCAAGAAGTTATTAGTGATTATTGTTGTTGAAATAGTTTTAACGAGAAGAGAAAAGTGTTAAACTTTGGATATTTTAAGGGTGATCAAATATTTTATTAAGGCTACTGAAAGTTGAGACTGCCTGATTGAGCTAAGGTAAACTGCTATTTCCAAGATGTATAAATGGTTGAGGTCCTTCAACACTTTTATTTTCACGTTCCTCATTATATATTTGCTCTGAAATATCTGTATTAAGGGGTTAATGAAAGTAATTCCGAGTTGAGTCCCGTGTCTGTGATTACAATTATTCATCTATCTTATTATGCGGATTCAATATATTGCTGCTTGAGATGTCTGAATCATTTTGTCTTTACGCACTATTTGCAGTATAATTTTGATGACTCTGTTTTTAATTCCTTATAAAAGAATTAATCTTCTATTCATAAACTAATTACTGCTATTTTACTTAACTTTATATAAATCTTGATTCATTATAGATTGAGAATTATTCCTACTTGAACTCTCTGGAATTAATACAAGTGAACTGCCCACATATATATAGTCTCTGCAATCATCTTTTGTACTAGTTTTAATAATTTTTCTCTAAAATCATAAAAATTATTACAAATTATGAAATTACCATTAGAGCACTGCAAGGCGATTTCTTCTCTAGCTTCTCTAAAGAGCTCGAACTGTAATAACTTTCAGGTCCGATATTATTTTAAGCGCCTTTCATTCGATCTTGTATCTGAATATACGTGAATCGAGGAGTCTGCAGTAATAATCTCAAAATCAAGAATTATTATGAGTCTGGTTGAAATTCTAGAGAATTTCAAAATTTTACATCACTGATTTTTTTTTAGTTTTTATTAAAATCATCTTCTTCATCATCTTCAACATTTTGGATCACATCTAAGAATTTTAGAAAAACAAGATGTATTAGGAAAAAATCCCAGACTCATAATAATTCTTGATTTTGAGATTATTACTGCTATTACTACTGCTTTTGTTGATGTTGGACTCCACTCTGTCCTCACTGTCCTCACTCTCCACACTTTAAATTTTTTGAGGAAGATATCCTGAAGATATCTATGAAAATTATGAAAAAACTTGAAGATCAGCTACAGCATCTACTTGATCGATGAACAATAAATACAAAAAGTCAGAAAAGTTGATAAAAAACAAAAATTCTATTTTAGTTAGTTGATTAATGCATTATAGTTAAATAAAGATCTATTCAACTTAATTCAAATTAGTGGACTGTTGGATCTTAACTCTTGTGTATTGAGATGATCATAATTTTATTTGATCTCTTTTTTGATTCAATTTTAATAGTCTCCCCATTTTAATTATAGTCGCTTAATATTTATTTTAATTATATTCAAGTGGTAATTGCTCTCAATTAAAATTAAAGCATCAATTAACAATATTTGTTCCCTTTATCATTACTAATTTATGACTACTACTCGGTTAGTCGTCCTTCACCATCCTCATGAAATGTAGTACTTAGCTTGCTCTTGGAGGAGTTTTGCTGATAATTTTCCATCGAAGAAAAGAGTGCTTATTTCATTGACTTCATCAAAAGTGATTTTTGATTTTCCTAAGGTTCCTGCAAGTACCATAGATGGAGTAATAAGTTAGACTACTAATCTCAATGAAGTTCTTGTACCGATTGAAGCTAAATGAGCCAAAGCTTCTTCGTCAATTTCAATACTCTCAGTAGCGCATCTGATAGCCAAGATCTACACAATATCATTCAAAGAGTAAGGCAAAGTTCTTATGATAAGTAATCTATCGAGAAGATCGATGGGAATACCGTGTGGTGCTTTCATTTCGATACCTCTGATTTGAAAGTGGCCTCTGTTTGTAGCCAAAATAACAATTGGAGCAAAGTTGCTTTCTTAAGTTCTATTGAGATAAGTGAAACATTCGATATCAAGCATATGGACCTCATCAATGAATAGCACTCTTGGTACTAATTCAGCAATACCGTGATCAATATATTTGTAAACGACCTTGTTTATTTCAAGTCTAAGATTTTCTGTGATTTCAGTCTTCTTTGGTCTATTAATTTTACTCATCAATGATAAGAAATCGTGACCACCTTGTGGTCTAGCATTAGCAGCATCAAGATCATGTAGAGTAACATCTTATACAACTTCCTTCTTTTTGTGTACATCTCCCTTTGGAATGGGAACATATTCTTCAGCTTCGAGATCGTACTCTGTTGCGTAAGCGTCTGATCTGCCAACTCTCTAACAGCACCACTAGTCGCTTCAATATATATTAAATCATCGACTGCAACATTCTCCTTTTATATATTCTCGTAAATACTAGGATCCAACTTAAGCCGCTTTTGTCCCTTTGTTGTCTTAAAACTAACAATAACTGAACTAACTACCTTTCCATAGCCTCCAAGTGGATCCTCAACTTCCTCTGGGGAAATTTCATTAACTTATCCTTCCCACTTCCTTGGTCTCCTTAATTCTAAGACCAATAGCTCTTCTGAAGTTTACCATTAGAATTTCTGTTTTTTTTACTTCTAAACTGTACACTTAAGATCCAACCATAGGGCAGAATGGAACCTTTGTCCCAAGCTTAGCAGCTATAGTCAAAGCTATAGCAGTTTTACCTGTGCCTGGAGGTCCTACCATTAAAATGGCCTTTCCTGCCATTTTCTTTGATCTAATCATGTCTACGACAATTCCGCACGCTTCTCTTGCTTTTCCTTATCCGCATAGACCATGTGAGATTTCAATAGGAGTGCCATCTTCAGCTAGTCCAAGACCCTTAATATGTGTATGTGAGGCAATTCTCTGAGTCTTGCTGGTTGATTAACTGCTTCAATTTTCATATTTGTATATTTGATTGAATGGCGGTTGTTTAGCTAGAGTGTTTAAGTTCTATTTTCTCTTAATTATAAAAGATTTTAATAATTCAAATTTAAAGCTATTAATTAGGTTGGTTGACAGAATATTCAAGTGGAAATATGCAAACTTTAATCAAGGGTTCAATTTTTTATTCTAGAAGATTCTTATCTTCGAAATCCTTTAAATTTCTGAATATTCAGATTAGATATAAGGTTTTTTCAATATAATTGAAAATTATAAAATAAACAAAATAAATCAGTTTGTTAAATATTTGGGTAATTTGTAGCACTAAGCCAAGTTGATAAATCTCAAAAGCTCCACTATATATTCTTTCTATCCCACATACCAAGTATCATTATGAGAACCTCCCTCAACGATATACTAAATAGGATTACGAAATATCAGCATTTTATGTTTTTAAATAATGAAGAATAATTCTTACCTTTTTCTTTTCAACTGAATGCTTAGAGTTATCATAAAGTTATTCACCAATTTAGCAAGGTACCAATTCGTCTCTATTTCCATGTACGAATATTATAGGCATCTTAAGGATTTGAACTAGTTCATTCGAATTCAAGTAGTTTCTTAATTCTATAGAAAATAATTGCCTAATATTTTCTATTTATTATATAACTTTGTAATTAATAAAATACTAGCCCTTTAATTAATCCCAAGAATTTATTCAAGCTAGTATCCAAATCTCCCATACTTGTGAAGCTGTTTTCAATTATCAAATCTCTGAAAGTGTTCGGGTATTATGAGGCTGAATAAATTGCCACTGCTCCTCCTATTGATCGACCTAAAATAAATAATTTATCTTTATCTATTTCTTTCATTTACAAAACGCAATCCACTATAGCTTTCAATAAATTATATTTAAAATAGGTGCATAGTAGCTTGTATATAATATAAATTAACATATTTAAAGCAATATAATTATAATATTGCTATAGCATCTAGTTTAATTCAATCTTCAGATGGAGATCCTTCGCTGTCTAAATATCCTCTATAACCTAGTGTTACAATGTTCACTCACAGATTAGTGTAAATGTATTAAAAGTATTGCTATCTTTGTCCAGTATCTATAGAAATGGAGAATATGAATTCATCTTTTAAACATTATAAATTATTTTGATGGATGATAATCTATCACACTTACTTCCAGCGTTTTCATGTATAAAAATTATATTGTTGAAATGATATTTATATTTTAATTAAATAAAGAAAAATAGTCAATTTGCTTTGTATACAAAATAAATTAAAAAATAATGGCAAATAATTTATAATTTTATCTAAATTTCATAGATAAATATATTTAGTTCAATGAAAAATTAATAATTTTTATTAAATTAATATTTAATTATTAACTATTATCCAAATAAACAAACTCAATCATAAAATTAAAATAAGATAAAATTATAACCAAATAAAAGATATTCGGACTTAGTTGGTGAATTCTTAGGGTTCTTATAGTGTATAAACCATCTATAAAATGATTGATATTTGTATATTCCTATTTTAAGATAAGGAAAAGAGTATATAGGTTTAAACAAAGAACTTGTTTGCTATAATTTACTTGCCCTTTTAGTTTGACTCCATCTCTAGTAACAGTCTCAATTTCTTTATAAAGTGATCCCCTATCACTTGGAAGCATTAGTCCAAAGGGGTTGAGTGAGGGACTCTTCACTGGATATGCTGGATGATAGATTAAACTATTCCTTTTTAGATTTAGAGCGCCAAGTGCTGCAAGAGTTAGAGTTCCAAGAGCAAATATCGCTTTACCAAGATATTTAAATATTAAGATTAAGCTTCAACCATTTTATTTTAAATACTTTTGTATAATTGATTAATATTTATTAAAAAAATTATAAGCAAGTTATCTTTAGTATGCTAATTTATTTAATATTAAATAAATTTAATTGAAAAATTTCAAGAAAAATAAGCTGAATTGAATTTTAAATTAAATTAAATAATTATAACTAATATCTTAATTATCACATAAATTTCCGTTGTTTTCTGTTTTTCTTAATAAAGTTTAACAACTATATTATAATTCTCTCACTCTGCCTGGACAACTGCAGCTAAGTTCTTATCAGAGAGTTTTTCAAGAGTAATATTCTGCTATTTGCAAAATTCAGTAAGTCACTTAAGGCAATTTTACGAATTACCATCTTTTGAAAATTTTCAACTAAACTGATCTTATGTATATTCAAAGATTATAAATTATTAAATATGCTTTTAGAAAATATTTAGTAACTCATAAAAAGAAGAACACTAATAATTTTTATCTTTAATTAGTAATGTTTTTTGAATAAAATTAGTATATGGAGATTGTTCTGCACATGTATGGATGGACATATTCAGTCAAAATCTTATAATTTGACAAATTTCAGAAATAAATATTCATTCAAAATAGAACACTATTCTTATAGTTTATATTTTAATGGTTAATTATGAAATGATTAAAGTTAAAGAGAATATAGCAGCACCGATGGGTCCAAGTTGGTTGATCATTTGTTTTAAGCTCAAGATGTTGAAAGGACTTGAGCAACCTCATAATTTACAAATTCCTCCTGCTGATAGTGCTAAATGAGGACCTACAACATCTGGCCTAATCCAATGGAGCGATCAACTTTACTTCCCGTTCATGCTAAAGTATGTTACTTTAAACTCGATCTACATCTGTGACAAAGTCTGTGTCTTATTCTACTTCTTAAGCTATATTAGGTTGAAATATAGATTATTATGGGTTCTCGTAATAAGTGGGTAGTCTAGTGAGAAAAAAAATTATTTTTTTCTCACTAGATTACCCTTTAAAATGATAAAAGTGTTTTTATTAATTATACTACAAATATTTTTTAAACTAAATTATTTAATATACAAACATAAATAACTTATATTTTTAATGTATTCGCATAAAAATGTTTATAATAATTTCGAAGCTTTAAAATTAATTTATATTCATTATCTATTCATTCGATTTTATTTACTTATTATATTATGCCAATTTCAAATATTTAATTTATCATAGTCAAAAATTCTTTTTGAAAGTATTTTAAATATTTACATACTATATATGTTTAAACTTAGACATCTTCATTAATAAACATACTTTTAATTTAAAATTTAAATATATTTAAAAGCATTAAAACTAAATAACTTTTTAATTAAAAGGATGTCAATATTGTTAATATTACTAGAATAATAAGTTTAACATATTAATTGAAAGGGAATTACAATTAGTTGTTTAAATTTATTATTTACAAATTAGTAAAACCTTTTATATCAAAATGATTAACTTTTTAAATTATTTATATTAAAATTTTAATAAACTTATTATTATTAAGATAGAATTATTGTTAAAATAATTGAAAAGTCTAATAAAGACAGCTTTGAATCTAAAAATTATCAATGTAATTAATTTTTAAAAAAAGTATCAATAATATGGTAAAAAATATTTATAAAAATGATTTTTTAAAATGGATCAATATCTCAAACTAAAGCAACTTAATAAATTATGTCAAATTAAAGATATATATCAAATATTTAAGAAAATTAAAATGCATATTGCATAATAAATTACTATGGATACTTGTTCAATTGTAGTATAATTAATAAAAACACTTTTATCATTTTAAAGGGTAATCTAGTGAGAAAAAAATAATTTTTTTTCTCACTAGACTACCCACTTATTACGAGAACCCATAATAATCTATATTTCAACCTAATATAGCTTAAGAAGTAGAATAAGACACAGACTTTGTCACAGATGTAGATCGAGTTTAAAGTAACATACTTTAGCATGAACGGGAAGTAAAGTTGATCGCTCCATTGGATTAGGCCAGATGTTGTAGGTCCTCATTTAGCACTATCAGCAGGAGGAATTTGTAAATTATGAGGTTGCTCAAGTCCTTTCAACATCTTGAGCTTAAAACAAATGATCAACCAACTTGGACCCATCGGTGCTGCTATATTCTCTTTAACTTTAATCATTTCATAATTAACCATTAAAATATAAACTATAAGAATAGTGTTCTATTTTGAATGAATATTTATTTCTGAAATTTGTCAAATTATAAGATTTTGACTGATTCATTGATTTAGATTGATATTAAGTAAATTGCTGCTAGTTTTAAATTTGATTGTCTGCAGCTTTAGAAAATTACTATTTCTCTCTTGATACATACCATAATTATTGTAATATGTATACTTTAGATAACTATGATAATATTAAAAGTTTATCTATCATTTAAAAATAAAGAGTAAGTGATAATTATCTTTTGATTTTTATAAATATTTCAGCCATACTAACCGAATTACCACAAAATTGAATTGTCTAATAAATGCACTTTAGAGCGATTATTTGAAAATATTTTATAATTAATTTTATTTTATATATTAATTTCTATAAAATTCTTAATATAAAGACTAATTTTAATATTATGTTAATTTTAAGGCAAATAGCCAATATTAGCTGAGGACTATCCAATTTAAATTGTGCTCTGTTCCATTTAACTTGATTTATGTGGAAAAAAGGAGATAATATTGCCCCTTGTTAAAAGAGTCAGTTTATTTCAAAAAATTAATGTCCTTAAGATCATAGATCAGACTACATAGTTGAAATTTTAAATAATTTGAATGAAAGAATTCTATAAAAAATGAAAACGAAATTCTTTGTTTCTTATTAATTTGATATGAGTGATAACTTAACAAATCCTATTGTAATAATAATAATAATAATAGAGACATTGCAACTTGCTTTAAAATTATGTCATTTAAATATTTATTAATTAAATAATAGAATTATTAATAATTATCCATTAACTTTTTTATATACTTAATATATTTAAATTGAATTGCTTTTGATAATCAAATACTACAGGAATAACATTAACAATAAGAACATAATTCATAGCAAGTAAAATAATATCAATAAATATTGTCTAAAAATACTTACAATAGCATTAGAATGAAACAACTAAAAGGTAGTTTAATAGAGAAGTAATATGATATAATTAATATTGATTTTAATTAAAATAAATATCACTGACTTATTGATAGTTTAAAAAGTAATGGGTGAATTAAGTTGAAAATTCAAGATTCTTATCAATTTTTACTCCAACTTAAATCCCTTGTCCCTGATTTCATAATACTAAACAGTTATTTAAATTATTTCTTACATTAAACAAATTGAGTTGGTCTGTGTGTGTCATGAACTTGAATTGAACCTTTTAATAATCAAATTTCACGTGATATAGCATGGTATTTGTTTTCTATTAAGAATTATCCTTAATAAATATATGTTTTATTTACTTCATTATGTTTTTTAATAAGGAAAATTCCATCATCTACCTCCTCCATAGCTTAGCAATTAATTTCGTGATTTTGAATTTCTTTCTCCTTATTTTTAAATGAAGATATATTTTAATTTAATGTTTTATCTTTAAGTGAAATATGAAAAATTTAAGGTCTATATCAAATTAAATTTTAAGTATATATTCACTAATTACTCTATGGATAAAAGCGCATTCATTAATCTGGAAATAAGCCACATTAATTTAATCTCTTAGTCTAATAAGATCATGTTCATTGATTTTAGCTGATAAATATAGGCAAGTAGTCATTAATATTGCTTAGCCTTTTGAGTCAAAATCTTCTGACAATGGAAAATGATTTTAAGCAAATTCAATTTTGGATTTATTTTGCACTTTCTCATTTTAATCGCTATCAAAAGCTTCTTGTGATAGATTTAAGTCCTTTATAATTAATGAAATTCAATAAGCATTTTAAAATAGGGTGAAATACTAAGAGAAAAAGCCTTTATTCATTTATATCTTTTGTAAACTTACAATCAATTAATCATAGATACTAAGTTTTGTAAAAAGAAGTGCATCAAGAAAAACATTCACAGGTAGCTTGAGTTTGATACAAATCAATCTCAAATCTTTGAATGTATTTTGATATCTTTCTAAATCAGTAACTCCTGCTGCGTGACTATTTTAGTTTTCTTCAATTGAACTTATTAGGAGATCTTTTTCTTCCATTAATAATTTAAATAAATTTGAGTTAGATAAATATGATATTACTTAATCAATTATTTTTTAATCGTTGTCATCATTAGTTACAAAATTAAAGTAAACATTGTAAGAAATGTTGATTAAATAAAATGAAGGAAAGTCAATTAAATTTGCTTATAAAGACTTAATTTTCACAGTGTAAGAGAACTTTATTTTTCTTAAATATGTGATTAACAAAGTATAATTTAATATAATCAAAACCAGACACCAAACACTGTTGCGATACATTAAATAGTTTTAGCAGCACTGTCCTTGGCTCTCTGAGGAGGGTATATTGTTTGATAGTAACCGTCTGTATTATTCTCCCAGAAGCAAGAAAGCACCGTCTATGCTCCTGATTGTTAAGTCTTTTGCATCAGCATGCATGTTACTATAGATATAGAGTTATTAACGATATAGAAATCAAAACGATGCAATTGAATTACTTAAATGGGAAAACTCTATTAATTTTTAGCAGAAAAGAATATAATGACTAAAATATCACTACTTACTCAAAAACTTATATGTTATTTAGCTCGACTAGTTGCTTCATTGACTTTTCGCAAATATCATTAATCCATTAGGAAACCTACTTCTCATCCCATTAGGAATTTGCGAGGACTTACTCCACTGCATCATATACACTTTTTTTCTACCTCTTCTTATGGGAATCCCTTATCCTATGAATATTCAAAGTGTTAAAGTTGGTTTAAATTTCAATATGGCTTAAAAATGAGGTCTAAAGCTTTCGTTTTAAATTATAGATGAGATATTGAATAAAATGATTTCATTCATAATTTATCTCATATATTTTATTAGTCATTAAATAAGTTAATGCTTGACAGTAAGAAATGCAGTAATACACTAATCATGCAAATATACATTAAAGTAAAAGAGTGAAGAAAATATTGAAAAGTTTAAAAACTTCTAAATTTCAAACTTGCATCTTCGTTTCCTTGTAAATCGTCCATTTAAACCCCCAAATTTCTTAATTAGATGTTTTAGTAATTTGATTTGTAGGGTATAGTTGGGGTTTTATTTAGGGTAAGTAGAGAAAACGCAGGCTTTAATTGAATTAAATCAAACGAATTTTATCTATTTGTCTATGTTATATCTCATAAATCTTGCTTTTTATAGAGGCTATAAAATTTCGTCTAATAATTTGCTAGGATAAACTAGTGCTCTTACTCTTACTATTACCTTCTATACAATCTTTCTTATTTCTTAGTAAACTTCATTTTGCTTTAAATGCTGTTCTGCAAGCTTATCGATTGTTTTTTCATACTAAGCGCCATTCAAAACCCCAAAACCCCTGAAGTTGTTTGATTGAGTTTTTGATTGATGAAAGTAGACTATTAACGCATGCTTTATTAGGGTTTTAATAGGGTTTATGTAGGGGTTTAGGGTTATTAAGTAATGTAAATTAGTGTGTTATGCAAGTGTTTTATTTTTATTATTCACTCAAACAGTACTTTGGCATCATGAGGCAGCTTTCTAAACTTTATTTCTCCTATCCAACTTACAATTTAGTCTATTGTATGGTCAGCTCTGTGATTAGGCTTAATAATTATCTACTCAGCCATATCTTTCATTCTACCTTTTATCTTATTCTAGTCTAGATATTGCTGTATTCTCTGTTTTGAATCTTTCTCTCTTTTGCAGCTATAGTAATCATTTCTTGCCATATCGCATTCACAAATTATTGCTGCTAGAGCCCATATATCCCACTTAATATCACCATCTCTCCAGTCCTCTCTTTCTGGAAAGTATCCAGGAGTACCATAGACGTTGCCAAGTCCTGAGGCTTCAACTCTCTATGATCTATTGAATTCTATTATTACTACTCTGAGAGGTGAAAAGTCAAGCATTATATTCTCAGGCTTCAAATCTCTATGAACTTATCCAAGAGTGTGCAGCTCCTCAATGCCTTTGCAAACATTTGTAAGAATAAGAGGTAACTACTTTGGTATCCTTTAATCTTAAATGTAGTCTCTTAATGTCATTAGTATAGAGGAAGACGAAAAGCTACATGATCTTGAGCAAGCAGAATAGCATCGAGCTTTATTATAAATCTGAACTATCTATCTCTTGACTTCGTAAGTGCTTGGTATTCATTTACGAATTCCATTTGATACTTGTCATCGCATTTGAAGTAGCTGAACGGATATATCTTGTATGCGAACTACTTATCTGTTATGACTTTCTTCTCAAATTTATCCTCAAGGATAAGATAACTTTCTTTACACTCTTTAAGGTCAATTATATTCAATATTGGAAGTTTAAGTGCATGCATCTTAAGAGTGATTTTTACTATCTCTGAGGCTGGGAGGTTTCTTACTGCTTTAATAAGTTTATTTCTTTCTTTACTCTTTTTTCCAAAGTTTCTAAAGGGTCTCTTGGCTTTCTTTTTTAAAGGAAGACCTCACCAGTCTCTGGATCTATTACTTCAAACTTCTTGCCATGATGGTTTTATAGATGAACTTTTAGATCTCTTGAATGATTGTATTATTTATTGCAGTAAGGGCAGAAATATTTTCCATCTATCTTATCATGCTTAAGATAGAGCTTGGGCTTGTTAGAATGCTGCTCTAAGATATGACGCTTAAGAGCAGATTTATAAGTAGTTCTTCTCACACTCTTCACATAAATGTAATGCTTTTATTTCTTTTTTCTCTTCCTCCTCTTCAACCATTTTCATTGGACTTTCGCATTAAATTTCTTAGCTCTGCATTTCTATTTAACAACTGAATTGCTATTCAAAGTTTGATACCTAAAGTTAGAAAATTTCAGGTTCGTACTAGGTAGAGGCATCGCAAGTATCAATTTTCTTTTGATTCATGAAAGAAAGTTTTTGCTGGCTAATGCCAAGCAATGCCGCTTTTCTAAGTAAGTTACCGCTCATTTTATAAATACTATTAATTATTATACAAGCTATTTAAATTCTACCTTTATACAAGAGTAAGAGCATATTCTCAAAGGTTTAGAGAGGTTTAGTGAGAGCAGAGTACGAGACATTAGTTTTATATTTCTTAGATTTAGTGATAATTTATATACTAATTCATCCATTTTATTCATTAAAATGCACCTAAATGTGTTTTGTGAAGTTAGGTGGTGCTCCTAAAGCTGTTCTTGTAAATTTAGGAGGGGAGGTTTTAAAATTTAATTTTTTAATGTACCTCCTAATACGGTTTTGAACTTTGATATAACCACCTAATTAAGTTTTAAATAAATTAGGAGCACCACCTAATTAAATTAATTATTATTAGGAGCAGTTTAATGGAGAAAGTTTGATAAAAATGGAAGTCAAACTTTGAAACTTGGAGAAAGTTCTTCCATCTTTCTCTTACTATCTTATTCAGGTTGACCTCCAGTTGGATCTCTCTATTAAGCAGTAAAATTTTAGTAAGTTTAGAATGGATATCCATAATTTTAAATTTCATAAACATTCATAGAAAGTGGAAGCAAGATGGAGTCTATGAATGATGCAATGAAGAGAATACAATCTCAAGAATTGATAGGAAAATTTCGAAGTAAGGAGGACCTCTATAGATATTTGGTATAGCAAGGTAAGCTTTTATCAAATACTAATATATACCATAGTTGGATTGTTCTTGCCACCTCAGGAAGGAACAAAAATATCATTCTTAAAAGCCTTACTAAGTGAAGAGAAAAAAGCTTTTAAGACCAATGAAATAAAGATGATTGAGATACCTAACTACCCTGAAATCTCAGTGACAAATCTCTATGATGATGCGATGAGTGATCCAGATGTTGTTCTGTACCTACCTTCAAAGTTACAACTCTCAAATAAGTTAACAGAGAGTAAAACTTCTTCTTTGGAGTTCTTGGAACTCTTAAACCAGAGTACTTAAGTGAAGTAATTTAAGAAGCTCAAAAGAAACGCAACAGCATCTCTCCTGAAGAGAAAGAGAAGCAGGGAATCAAAATCAGTGACTCATGGGTGTAGGAACTGCAGAAGCATCCATTCATCTCAAGTAAGCCTAGACTTCTAACTTTATAGAAAAACCTGGGACTGCTATATATTTGATGAAAGAGCGCAGCAAATTAAACAGAGAGAGAAAGTCTCAAGTAAAGCATGAATTGAGTAAGAGACTCTTCAAAGATTTATAAAAGCCAGAAGAGATGAACATAGATGCAAGGGCTGGCACTAAGAGAAGAAACATTGGCCCAAGCAAGCCTTAAAAGAAAGAAAAGAAAGAGAAGCCAAATCCCTTTACGGGCAAATTTAATATGTGAACTTATTCATTCGTTTAAATCTAAAACTTATTTATAAACACAAAATCTCCCTTCTCTTGCGCATACTTTTGCTTTATCATCGCTGACTCTTTTAGCAGCACTCTTAATAAAATCTACTGTATCTATCTTCAGATCGTGTATCAGATGATAGAGCAGAAGTTTCTTGTAGTGGCCTTTTAATAGGCCCCAATATAGTTCAATTCCATTGAATTGAGGGCTATAAGGAACATTAAATACAGGTGTTATGTTTAGCCTTTCATATTCTCTCCTTGAGTCTTTAGTTTTATGAACTGATAAGTTATCAACAAACAGGATAATATCTTATTCAGCATACTTATCTCTTAGCTATTGCAAAAATTTAATATATTATTCAGTCTTAATAGAGCTAGGGTGGATAACATAAGTCTCAAGCCCACTATCTTCACTGATTCCACCAAGGATTGCATGAGTTTATACCTTAACCTTTTGATCATAAACTTCTATGTTGCTGTACCTCTTATACCAAGACCTCGATATGAAGGTATTAAACGTGAATACTTCCTCATCAGCATGTATGAACTTTATATTATGCTCTTAAGCCCTCTGCATTTAATCGAATATATAATTTAAATTATCCTTATAAAATGGAACATTAAAATCGATCACTCTATTAATGCGATTGACTGTCTTGTAAGATATACCATTCTTTTTATAGATATTAGCATAGATTAAGCAGAGATGTGAAGTACAGGAAATTGGCGATGAAACATCACAGCCCTCTAGGCTAGAGAGAAATGAGCCCAGTATTTTAGAGTCTTATCATTAATAAGATATTCGATATGATGCTACTAGAATTTTAAAGGTCTTTTAGGCTTAGAATTAAGATGCTATCTCTTTAAATTCAATGCTAATAGACAGTGTGACCTAACAGTAGCAGGAGATTTATGGAGCAGTCTTGCAATAGATGTGTAATTTAGAATAGGTCTGAGTTGATCACTATAATCAATACATCCATAACGCAACTTAAACAATAAATCTATATATTCACTGTCTAAACTGATCCCAAACCTCGCATATTCTCACTTAAATAACTGATATTTAAACCATTAACCCCTACATAAACCCTATTAAAACACTAATAAAGCATGCGTTAATAGTCTACTTTCATCAATCAAAAACTCAATCAAACAACTTCAGGGGTTTTGGGGTTTGATTGAAGAAAAAAATATAAATAAAATTTTTTCGGAATGTTTAAGTATTATATAATAACTCTTATTTTAAATAATCTATAGTTTTATTTTTACAAACCCAAAATTAAATTAAATTAAAATAACTTTTTTAAAATAATCTTATAATAATTTTTAACAATATATTGAATTTTACATTTAATTATGATTTATGAATAATTAGAAATTTTTGAATATTCAATTAAATATCCAAATTATTTAAGAAAAATTTGTAACTTATTTTTATTAATTATAAAATATGGTATTCATGCAAAAATTAAAGGTCGGTAATACTTTGAGAAAATCAAAAACTCAAAAATTAACTATACAAAAATTATAAATATACAAGAACTTAAGGCTATTAGTTTATAGTTTCTTCAGTATGAATGAAGCATTTTTAATTTTTACAAAATTATCGTCTTCAGAAAGATAAAATCTTTAATAATTGAAGAACATTGATGAAAACGACAAGTATTCTACAAAATTTTATATATCATTCAAATAGAGGCCAAATTTAATGATAGATATAAAATATTTACAAAGTTTCAGTCATCACTTCGTCTTTATGTAAAATAAAGATTAAAAGCTAAAAATAACTTAATATTTCAACTTTTTTATTGAGACTTTTCCTAAAGAACGTATTGCTAATATTTTAATGAGCTTCGTTATAAATGATATTAAAGGTTTGCATAAATTTGATTCAATTTGCATTCTTGAAAAGTTTTATTCGTAAAAAATCAAGAAAAGTCAAGTCATTATATAAAATGAAGATTGAACTCATCTAAAACTTTAAAAAAGCTTGTAAGATACCAAAGAAATTCATTTATATAATTGTACAATTGGAAGATAACTGGAATATATATTTTTTAAGTATGAAGAAGCTAAATAGTAAAATAGTTAAAATTACTTACCATTTAAAAAGATGATATTCACTTCAGACAAAAACCATGACTTATTATCAACAAAGCTTATTTTAAAGGACTCAGCTGCAATTGATCCTTAATTATTTGGAAATATGATAAAACTTTAGAGTTTCTAATTAATAAATTCTTGCCTTCATTAGTACTGTATTGATAAATTATTATTGATAAAAAGCATAAAATTACTAAAAATCGTTCATTAATCATCACCTTAATTAAAAGAATTTAACAAAAGATAATTAGAAAGCCTGAACCTTTTATTCTTGATCTCTAATAATGATATAGTAAAGTTTAAGGCATTAAAATCCCTTACAATATAGTTTAATAATTAAGAAAATGTAATGGAATTAAAACCTCTTTTAATTTAAAACTATAAAGCTAAGTTTAAGATTGAGATCATTTTAGGATTTTATACAGAAATGAAGGAACTATTAGACAATTGCTTTTTCCCATTGAACTTTGAAGTCATTATAATTGCTCCACTATTAAAAATAGAAGATTTTAAAGAATCAAAATCTAATTAAACAGCTAATTTTTAGAATCACTAAAATATTAATTTCTTAAACATGTTCACAGAAGAGATTTCAAGATTTAAATAATTTAAATGTAATGTAATACCCTCAAATGAAATACCAAAACATTTGAAAAGTTTATAGCTTTATCTTAAAGTAATGAAATTGAATTCAAAAGATGATTATTTGTAAAAAATTCAATGTTATTTCAATCTTTATGTGTGCGATTATTTAGAATTAAAGGCCGATGTGAAAGCAGTTTAAATTGTAAAATCTAAATAAATTAAAGCAATTTGAATTTAAAAGCTCTCAATATTTTTCATTATAAATTAAAGGCATTTATGGAAAAGGAAAATTATGCTAATCTTATTTTATTTCAAAAGTCTTAATTTATAATTATTAATACACCCAAAACATTTTTATAAATTATCATTATTTTTAAAATAAATATGAATTCAACTAACTTAACTAAAATCAGGTGTTTATGATTTCAATTATTAATTATATAAATAAATATATTATTAAATTTTTTAAACATTTTTAAAAATACTTATTAATTCTTCTGAGGAGTTTATGTTCAGCTATTGAATGTGTATTTGCTAATTAAGACATTTAATTTTAAAACTCTTT